>BHFT01032143.1:0-55840 GCA_004320025.1 Laticauda laticaudata
TTGTTGTCCGCTCTGTTTATGCAAATTTGGGGCACTTTTGAGAGCTGATAACAACGGATGGAAAATTTGCTCATCCGTTGTGTCCTTTTTATATACGTTTTGCATCCGTTGGCCAGTGTAACCTAGCCTTAATTTCACACGTAACCTATGTAAGATAAGTTGTAATTATAAAATGTTGCTTATTAACTTATCCATGTTGGGTCTTCTGCCAATTTCAGCAGAAGACCCAAAAGCTTCATCTATGGTACCAACATATACAGGTAGTCCTCAATTTACAACAGTTCATTTAGTTACTGTTCAACGTTGCAATGGCACTGAAAAAAGTGACTTATGACAAGGGGTGGGATTCAAATTTTTGACAGCTGGTTTTGTAGGTGTGGCTTAGGTGGTGGGTGTGGCTTGGTGGTCATTTGACTGGGTAGGCATAGCTTGGTGGTCATGTTATTGGCTGGGCATGGCCAACTCAATATCACTCACATCGAGGCACGCATCTCCTCGCTTGGCCTCTCATGACTGTGGGGATGCTGTAACAGTCGTCAGTGTGAAAATCGTCATAAGTCACTTTTTTCAGTGCCATTATAAATGGTCACTCCACACAAGCAAAGTACCAGCAAAAGAGGGGGAAAAAACTCCAGAAATGTTCCTGAGACAGGAAATCTAGTCCTTCCAAGAATGTAATAAGGGTTAACGGAGAGGCAGTTTCTGTAAGCAACACCAGAATGTTTCCTTCCTCCCTTCCCTACAGGATTAGGCCAGTAATTTCTTCTAACAACCAGTTCTCCAAACTGTTTAGAATGTTAACAACTGGTTCTAGCAAATAGGTGCGAACTGGTAGAATCCCACCCCTGCTTATGACCATTTTTCACAGTTACGACTGTTTGCAGCATCCTCATGATCATGTGATCAAAATTGAGATTCTTGGCAACTGGTTCATATTTATGACTGTTGCTGTGACCCAAGGTCATGTGATCACCTTTTGCGACCTTCTGACAAGCAAAGTCAAGGGGGAAAACAGATTAATTTAACATCCAGATTACTAACTTAACAATTGCAGTGATAGACTTAACAACTGTGACAAGAAGGGTCGTAAAATGGAGGAAAACTCACTTAAGAAATGTCTCACGTAACAACAGAAATGTTTGGTTCAATTCTGGTCGTAAGTTGAGGAGTACCTGTAGAAATGTATGCATTTTGGGACCACAAAACAATCTGTCTGCATGTATATCCATCTATTGCTGGACACTGTTATAAGAGAGAGCTTTTAAGCATTAAATACACCCAATTTCTGTTACTGCTTTCAACCAAGATAATACAGTGGAAGCTGAGTCAGTGTCTAGTGGCTTTTTACCTTGGTAAACTAAAATTTGGTAGACAAAAAAAAAAAAAANAACTAAAATTTGGTAGACAAAAAAAAAAAAACAGAAGAAGGGCAACATTTTCATTTGATGTATCTGTCTGATACTGCTTGTAACAGAATGCAGATTTGATAAATTTTGCAAATCAAATTTAGAAAAGCAAAGATATTATTTGTTCTTCCAAGAAGCTGAAAGTATATCATATTAAAAGTAATATGCTATGGAAAAACCACAGTACCTCATGTCACACTTTTCAAGTAAGAAACATGAATAGGCAAACCAGCCTTTACATCAAAATCTTCTGCCTGTCGTCTTTTATGCAAATTTTTTTGCTTCAGGGTTTTATTCTCAAGTATTGCACATATCTCCTCCAGGCTTGCTTAATGTTGTGTTCAAAAACCAATTGAAAAGTAGATGGAAGTTAAAGGACTTCAACAAACTACTGATGAAGAGTGTGGGCTGAAATGTAAAGATAGTCTCTATCATTTCTTCAATCTTGGGAGTATCCTTCCTGATTTTGTATTCATAGGAAATTTCAGCAAATTTGGGATCAAAAAGTGCTTTCTCATGATGGGTGTTAATTTTAACCATCCAGTTTCAATATATATACTTAAGTGAGATCAAGTGATAGATTGGACATCTTGTCCCGTTCCACCATTTATTTTGCTTTCATTCCAAAGTAAGCTTCCAAAAACAACTTTTTTAAAAAAAGGGTCAGCGTTATAAAAATGTATCCCACAATGTTTCACTAATTGTTGCTTTGATGAATGCAAAGATCAGGTACAAAAGCAAAGTAAATATTTAGGGGCATGAGCAATGAGAAAAATGATGCCAGAGCCCAGCTCATATCTGAGAGCTGAAGACCTAACCCAATTAAATGCACCAACAAAAAGCTTTGATAATTTTCTAAGTGAGGATAAAACACCAATTTTAACACCAGACTTGAACAATCAACTGATTCACTGTGGAGGATGAAGAGGAGATCTAACTGGTCTCTTTTTATGTCTGGAGGCTATGTTAGGGAGGAGATGCATTCGAGCAGGGGTGTCAAACTGGCAGCCCTGGATATGTCACGTGTAGGCCACGCCCACCCCGGCTCTGCAAAGGCAAAAAACATCACGATATGTCGTGATACGTCATGTGATTAGATTGAGTTTGACACCATGCACTAGAGTATATATTAGGGGTGTTAAACTCAAGGCCCAGGGGCTGGATCCAGCCCATGGGGTGCTTAGATCTGGCCTGCAGGGCTGTCCAGGAAACAGCAAAGGACTGGCCCACAGTGCCTCTGCCAGTGAAAACGGAGTTTGGGAGGGTTACGTGCAGCCCTCCTGAGCTCTGTTTTAACTGGCAGAGGATTGCAGGATGCTGTCCCAGCAGAAAACGGAGCTGGGGAGCCCATTTTCACTGGCAGAGCATTTGGGCCACCACAGACACCCCCGACACAAGTGACATCAAGTTGGCCATGCCCACCCAGCCTCTCTGAGGTCAAACACAACCCTGATGTGACCCTCATTGAAATTGAGTTTGACACCCCTGGCACAGATAGTCCTCAACTTATGATTGAACCCAAAATTTGTTAAGCAAGACAATTATTAAGTGCATTTTGCCCACTATTGCCATAGTGAATCACTTAACAACTATAAAGTGATTCATGTGGTCATTAAGCAAATCTGGCTTCTCTCATTGACTTTGCTTGTCACAAACTGGCTCAGAAGACTACAAACGGTGATCAAATGAACCCAGGATTGTGCAACTGTCATATATACGTGCCAGTTGCCAAGCATCTGAATTTGGATCATGTGACCATGGGGATGCTGCAAACATTATAAGTGTGAAAATTGATCATAAGTCACATTTTCCAGTGCTATTGTAACTTTGAATAGTCACTAAATGAAGGTTGGTTAGTTTGAAGATCCTAGCTCTATCCCAAGTCCATAGTTAATAGACAAGCTTCCATGCAGCTGTGCTTCTAGGAAATGAATGAGCTTTTGGTTAAGAGCTGTGATGGCATAGTGGTTAGAGTGCATTACTGCAGGCTACTTCTGCTGACTGCCATCTGCCTGCAATTTGGCAGATGGAATCTCACCAGGCTCAAGTGTGATGACCCAGAGTGTAATACAAACATAAAAAAAAATCAAAACGTAAATAAACTTTTTAATGCCTTCAACTTGGCTTCACTGTTCAATTGTTCACAGTTGGAGATTAAACTCTTTCCAAAATAACATTCCAAAAGAAAGAAATACAGTCCAAACTCAGAGAGCAGATAACGAAGCAATAAAAAACCAAAAACAAACCACACTGAAGAAAGTTCCACGACAGACCAGGATAATTAATTACAAACTTCAAGAAGATAACCAGGTACAGTCTGTTGGATGAACGCCAACCAAGATAAACCTCATCCAGGACTAAAACACTCTTTGTTTCCAGCGTTTGCTAGCACACAGGTCCGAACTCTTATGCAGTTCTCACGCCTGCATCCAATGAAGAGGATCAAGACCATCTCCTCCCGAGTAGATCACGTCTTTCCCTTATCCTCTCCTCCCTGCGTGCCGCAGGATGGAAAGGAGATGGGCCTGGGGCCTCCTCTGACTGCTCAGCCAGCCTCTGCCCTTCCCCAGCCTCCTCCACAACCTCCGAAGCCACACTTCCACTCCCTGTTGGCTGTTCCTCCTCTCCCTCAGAGTCAGTCTCCACCAGGGGCATGACATCAAGGTTGACTCAGCCTTCCATACCTCTGAGGTGGGAAAAATGAGGACCCAGATTGTTGGGGGGGAGGAATAGGTTGATTCTATGAACCGCTTAGAGAGGGCTGTAAAGCGCTGTGGAGTGGAATATAAGTCAAGTGCTATTGCTATTATTGCAAAAAGGAAATGAAGAAAAAAGAAAAGGAAAAGGCAGTTTGCAAGCATGCAAAATCACCAACATTCTGGCTGAATTTATACAGCAGCATGTCAGTCTGGTCTTTTTTTATTTTAAATGTTTGTATCTGTAAAAATCTTGAAACCTGTGAAGACGTTTAAACAATTATAAATGCAAATAATGTAATCAGCCTCTCCCTACCGCTTTTTGAAACAGGCAGACTGAGTGGAATAAGCAATGCTTCACATTTTATCCATGGCATTAAGAACCTCAGAAAACAATTTCTGGATTTTGCTTTGTTTTCCCTAGAAGCAAATAGAAACTGGTGAGGATGCCGTATGTCCCAAGAGAAAATCCAGATTATAGCCGTCAACTGTGTTTCGAACCAAATAAATGTCTGAGGAGACTTCAAAGGTAGCCCCATTGTTAACACACTGCAGCAATCATGTCGCTGGGGCATGTGATTGTAGCAAAGCTATCTTAGTGCAGCTGGTGCTATAGCTACACTCAAGATATAGTTCTGTGAAAAAGGGTTTACTTCTTTCAGACAAAACACATTGTTTTCTTCGTTTCCTCTGTATAAAGTCAGTGCCTACCCCTTTCTAAAAGAATGAAATTTTTTGAGGAATATTAAAAAAAGGCAGAATACTATATTTTCCTAAATGAGAAATGGAGAAACGTGTTTTTTAGAGGCAGGAAGCAAACTTGCTGTTTCTTAATAGCTCTCCCTGCCCCCCCCCTCCCCCCCCAGCAGATATTTTGTGCCCATTAAGAAAGACTGACTGGAACAGCCTAACTACAAAACAAAAGACCTTCAGCTTCAGGGTGATGGGATTAAGAATAGGACATGACTCTTCAGGACATAATAGGATTAACCCACTACCATTTAGCAGAAGACACAGAGCTCACTACATTGCATAATCTCTAAGGGTATTTCAAACATTGCACCACCTCCAGAGCAGTCAAAACTTCAACCAAACTTAGCTCAAACAAGCACCTAGAATTTGCATTTCCTCTTTTGCCTATAACCCCTATATAACCCATATATGGCCCCATAAGAATTTGACAACAGCCAATAAAATACATTTTATTGGAAGCTCAAGTGGCAAGCTCAAAGGTATAAAAACCCCTCACTCTCAACTCCATTTTGTCAGCTGCCCAGAACCACAAACCCATGTGGTTCTGTTTCATCAATAAACTATCTTTCCAATCAGCCTCCATGTTTCCAGCATCTTTCTCCCAGCTTGGAACTGAACCAGATGGATATTTCTTCCAACAGCTCCTTCCCTCTCTCTCATATCTACATCTATTTGTACCCCCAAAAAATGGACTTACCCCTAAAATCAGCAGGTTTTCTCATACCAGCAATTTAATGAATCTCTAACTCAGGGTAGAACTCAAGAAAAAATGGAACATCTGTATTTCTTTCAGACAGCTAGATGGCAAACTGTTGAGATCTACAGCATACAGCAACATTGACCAAAATATATCCTGCCTGCTAATGCCTGCATGGATTTTTTGGCTCACATGTCACACTATTGACAGAATTTGGAAGGAATATATTTAGGACCTCAGTCTTTCTAGAATTAGACCTCCCCGATGCTCTGCGCAATTCTAGTCTCTGAACCAGATAGAGACAGCAACTAAGTCTATCTAATCTCAGTATCAATCTGAAACCCCCTATCCAGTTTGGTAAACCCAAAGCCAAATTGTATTCATTTGCATCACAGGAGTAGAAAGACGAGTAGCATGCTTTGATTACTTTCTGAAATGGGGTAGGAGAGAAATCTGCATATGCAAAACTAGCTTTAGACTTTTCCCTTAGTTAGACAGAACTGCCAAGCTATTTTGATGGGTTGAAAATATGTAATCAATTCAATAGGCTAGCTGGCTTCTCTCTCAGGTAGCACACATACAAATATATGCACATACATGTGCATACACACACAAGCCTACACTTTTAACCTACCAGGCATTCCTCTGCATTTTCTTTTCAAAACTGTGTGAACTGATTATTAGTGATTGGTGCAAGGTCACGCTGTGGACTTTATGATCAAGTAAAGGCTCGAACTTCCTTCTCTCTTCCCAACAGTTCCGATTACCTTGGCAAATATCACTTTTAAAACTCTCCACAAGTTCATCACTGGGATCTCCCTTTTATCTTCTGTAGGGCAAAGACAGAAACGCTAGAAGGGCAATTTGCATTTTCTAGACTGCAGCAAGTCACACTGTCCTAAGTTAAAAGCACTGATGACATTACCCAGCAGTTTGGGTCATGAAACATCTGCAAGAAAGCAACCAAGTTCAGAGAGCACCAAGGACCCTTCTTTTCAACCCTGAGTTTTATTGGGAAGAGGTAACAAAGGATGGCCAAACTTTCCCTGCCATTTTTCTAGATGCAGCCCCCTCTTTTTCACTTGTGGCAAAATGATAGCGTCAATCACAAACACAGCGATATTTTACTGCAGTGGTTCTCAACCTGCAGCCCTGGAGCGATGTTATTACAGGGGTTCCAAGGTTTGAAGAAAGGTTATGATTGAAATCATGGGGTCCATGGCCATGGTCTGTGGCCACTAAAGGTATTTAAAGGTGGTCTGTGTTGAAGAAAAGCTTGAGAACCACTGTCTATGGAGATTCTTGGTCACCCAGGTCATGGTTGTCCCAAAAGTGCTTTCCCCTACCCCCCAAGAGGCAACCAAACTGAAGAAGCTTCTTGAATGAGAAGTGAAACATCTTCAAAGAAAAAGCAGAAAGTCCAGTTGCCTCTTGAACAAAAAAACAAAAACACTGTTGAGAGCCACTGTTTTACTGAATTTATTTTGAAGAGAAAATGAGAGAGCAAAGAATACCCTATGTCATTTTCCTAGATAGTTCTGATTGCTCCCTGGAATACATGAACCAGATTCTGGGAACAATAGTTTATCAAGTCCTCCCTCTTCTGCGAGGGGACAGCCAGGCTGCTCAAAAGTATAGGGGAGTCATTACACATGCCTTCTAGGCCTTGTTCAAATAGTCCTTGATTTTTGACTATAATCATCACCATCATCATCTTGTAACCACCCCATAATTCCTTGTGGGCAACTGAATGGAGCTAGCAGAGTGTTTACTGGCCAGATGCTCTTCCTGTCGCCAATGCGGAGTTTTGTTCAGCAGATATATTCTCAGTGTGCCCAGAGAGAGAAATATTTGCTTCTACCTAGGATCCAACTCACAGCCTCCTGATTGTGAGGCAAGAGCTCTACCTCTAGGCCAACATACCATTCCTGATTTACGACCATAATGAAGCCTGAAATTTCTGTCATAAGTCATGATATGACTTCTGTCATAAGTTGAGGCACCCATGGGATCAGACCTGAATTTCAACTTTTTTTATGATGGTCATGAAGCAAATGCCATATTAAATGAATCAATCAAATGCCATATTAAATGAATCAATCCTCCCCCCCCAAAAAAAACTGGCCGTAAAGCCAGGAAACTGGCAAAGATGTCATAAATCGTGGTTACAGGATGCGGTCTGTTGCAACTGACTAGTAAGCCGATTGCCAAGTGCCCAAAATGCGATCATCTGACACTCAGTGTGTGTGTGTGCAGCCTTTAGAACTCTGGAACTGGATTATAAAATAGCTTATTGGGAGAGAGGGTCTGTCATAACTTCAAAATGTCGCTAAGCGGCCAGTCCTTAAGCAAAGACTACCTGTAATTCTTAGAATAATAATCCTAAACTATTTGTAGGGTTTGCAGTTCCATGGAAATCTACATAATTTGCACCCAGAAGGAGTTGGGTCCAATCCTCAGCACCGCTAATTCCATAGATGCCATCCTTCCTTTCTTTTAGAATAGCTGGTTGGGGAATTCTGGGAGTCTAAGTCCCCCTATCTTAAAGTTGCCAAGGTTGAGCAACACTGTTTTAGAGGCTCCCTGCTTGCTGATTAGGAATTCTGGGAGTTGTACAACCAGCACATCAAGATTGCCGCAGAGTTGAAAAGTTATAGCAGTCAATGGGGGAAAAAAAAATTCTTACTTGAGAGTGCCCTTGAAAGCAGACAAGATTAGGCGAGATGGTGAAGCAATCTGATTTGGGCAAACAGATGAAGAAAACATAAGAGCTGACTAAATATCTATGTTACTATCTTAACACCCTTTAGATGACGGTGAGTAATACAGCAATTGGATCAACATAACACACACACACACACACAGACACCAGCTTCAATGCTGAGCAGACAAACTCAAATCTTTCTCTGCATAGAAAGATTTCCTCTTTTATAGGGTGCAAGCATTTGGCCATGGACTGATTTAACAGATTTAACAGAGACTGGTTTGTAACTGGATAAACCTAAGAAGAAACAGCCTAATTTTATCATACACTTCTCCCAAGTTAAAAATATGTGCTAAGAGATATATGGGTCAACACAGACAATTCATCGGGTAGCTTTTCTTTTTTGTAAAAAAAATGCAAATATTTCTTGCTCAGGCTTTTCCTGTCTGTCCCCCAACGAGTCAACCAGGGACCTGAAAAAAATCAAGAAAGCCACAAGCCTGTATTTTGTTTTTTCTGTTGCATGTTTTCTGATCACCTGTGCTGGGGCAGCATTTGGAAGCTGTGACAGTTGTGTTGCTATGGTGATGACTCTTCTCTCTCTCTCTCCCCCATGGCAAAAATAAAAGGAGAGAGGAAAAAAAAACCCCACCTGAAAGCTAATCACACTGCAGCAAAAATACATTGACAAAGGCTCCAATATTTACATCTGGTTCCATTCATGTCAAATTGCTGTTTTTGTAGGAAAAATTCCTACTGGACTATGGTAGAAATTTTTGGTCAAAAGCTTCAGCCCGATATGCTGTTATTTTTTTTTTTTTCAAAAAATTGGTAATTGGTGCTTTTGTCTTTGGGTTAATTTTTTTTTTTTGGTATTTAACTTCCCTCCCCTTTTAAAGAAAACCCCAATGTTTCGTTGTTTTCTCAGAGTACCTTTACACAGTGTGTGGTTTGCTGTTCTCTATAGACAAACCACTCCTTAGAAACAGGAAGAGGGAAGTGGATATGTTTAAAGCTATTTTAAAAACAGGGAGGGAGATTTGGCAAAGATAACTATAAAATGCACGGTTTCTCCCAGAATTACCGAGGAGTGTTTGTGTGCCTTATCTTGCCTGGAGTTTGCACGCCTGTGGAAGCTGGGAATCGTTCAGCGAATCGAAGACCTATGTAGAAAGGCTGTATTCTCACAATGAAGCCTGAGTCATTCCTCTCACAAAAGCATCACTGGGAGTAACAACATCTGTTCTTGTGTGAATTGCATTTATGAATGGGCAAAATCAAATCGACACTGGCCAGAAGCCATCATTTCCGTCATTTCAGAATAGTCCTATCTGTCTGCATGTGCCTCCTTTCTCTCCTGTTTTGGGCTACATCTCCCATTATCCCCAGCACCACGGGTCTAACCTACGGAGGGTCTCTTCAAGATAGCAGCCTGAACTTGCATTAGGAACAAATACCAGAAGTATTTGCGTTATTATGTATTATTATGCAGAATAATTCATCCCACCATCCAAGGAAACAAAAACAGTTTGCACACAAGTCATGCCTCCCGGATTCAGTCCTATTCATTCCATATCCACTCCTGCAAAATCTTGGCATTGTTTGTGTCCTTCCATTCCTTCTCTGGAGAAGTTGGGGAAGGAATAATAATTGCAAAAGGCATCATCCATTGGAGGAGGAGAGGCCGGGATGGGGTTGGAAGCCAATTTTTTAACAAGGACAACAGGATAACGTTATTTGGGATTAGATCACTATACAAACTAAGAGAAGAAAGATGAAGGAAAAACCTTTTTCATACATATGTTTTGTTTTTTTTGTGACTTTCTCCACCATCCCAACACGCAATGGAAACCCAAAGGTTTAAACCGAGGTGTGAAACTTGCACAGGACAGAACCCAACCCAGAATTTCTTTTCAAAATACACACAGGGAGGAGGAAATGTCTTTTCTTTTGATCTAAGCCTGGCCAGGGTGTTTCGTTTAACCCACTGAGCAGAAGTGGCGAAAACGGATCCAAATAGTTGCAGAGAGCTTTGCTCGCGCCTTAGACCTGTCGCTGAGAGGAAGAAGCGCCGCTTCATCCTCCCGAGTGAACAGACTTGGGCGTTTGCCAGCCAAAGTACTCCGGGCTGCAGCCCGAACGGCTTCTCACACGCGCGTTTTCTTCGGGAAGGGACCGCAGAGGTCATCCAGCCCCGCGCAGCCCCGCGCAGCCCCGGCTCGGGCTCGGTGTCCAGGGAAGTATCTCCGGGAAATCCCCGGGAGCAACTCAGGAATTTCCAAGAATGGAGCGAGGAAAAACCGGCCGCCTCAGTCAGTCACACACACACACACACACACACACACCCCACCGCGTCCCTGAAAAAACAACAACCGTTTCTCCGTCTGAGAGGCGAGGTGTTGCGCCTCCTCCTGCCCCTCGTTTCCAAATCTCACCCGGGCGAGCAGCGCTTCGCTTGCTCTGCAAAGCCGCGGCTTCCTCACCTCTCAGCAAGCAGGAGGAACCGGCTGCGGCCTCCTCCTCCTCCTCAGCCGCAGCGCAGACGTTGACCTTGCGGGGAGAGAGAGAGAGAGAGAGAGAGGGAGGGAGAGATCCTCTCAGGCGAGCGCTTTCCTCCGCAGCCCTCCACGCGAAAGGAGGACCCGCCGGCCGGCGTGGGTAGGGGAAGCCGAGCCGCTGACGCTCCCGAAGGAGTCGGTCGGAAGCGGCGTGGCTGAGCTGGCCGCGGAGGCGCTCGGTGCAGGTGCCTCCAAAGGCGGGAAGGACGGGCTGGCGGGCGCTAACCTCGGGCGCTAACCTCCCGGCGTCGGCCTAAGGGTGGTGGCTTTTTCCGCTGCGAGCGGCTCGGACCCGCTGCTGCTGCTGCTGCTCGGCAGCCGCCCGCCGGCCCTTTCTTTGAGGTGGAAGAGCTCGCTGGGCGAAAGGGACCGGCGCGTCAGAGGCGCGCAGTGTAGGGAGGTCGGGGAGGAACCGAAGAGGCGGCGGAGCTACCTCAGCGCCCCGCCAGGGAGGTGGAGCTGGCGTCGAGCCCCGCCAGCCTTCCCGACTCGTCGGTGAGGGGAAAAAACTCCGGATCGGTTCGTCCTTGGGCGCCCTAAGGTACGGGTAGTCCTCGCCTTACGGCCACAATCGAGCCCAACGTGTCTAGGTGACTTAAGTGAAGCATTTATTAATTGGCCCCATGTTACGACCCTTCTCGTTGTTAAGCGGGTCGCTGCGGATGCTAAGTTATTAAGCGAATCTTATCAAGCGGTTATTAAGCGAATCTGGCTTCCTCCCCTTGACTTTGCTACTTGTAAGAAGGTCCCCAAAAAGACCCCGGGACACCGCAATGGTCGTAAAGATGAGTTAGTTTGCCAAGCTTCCGAATTGTGATCACAGGAGCATTGGGGATGCTGCAGTGGTTGTTAAGTGTGAAACATGGTCATAAGTCAATGCCGCTGTATTTTGGAACATGGTCAGTGCCGCTGTATCTTGGAACGGTCACTAAGTGAGCTGTGCTGTAAGTAGAACGCTACCTGTAGTTTGTTCTGCGGAATCTGCAAGCGGAGAGCAAAGAAAGGGTGCCTCTGTCCATGTGCAGAATTCTCTGACATTGCCCTCCCCCCTTTGCACGCTCATCTTTGCACAACTTCGATCCATAGACTGGCCTCTACGTGCCTGGAACTGACAGACAGACTTTTATTGTATGTAGTTCAGGGTGCTATTTCCAGAGATTAGATAGGAAACCTGCCTGTCATTCAGTGTAAAGTGCGGAAAACATTGTAGGAAAAGAATCTTTTTTGAGAGGAATGGGTAAAGGCACCTCTTCTCCCCCAGAAGGAACTTAACACCACAAACGATTATTAGACATATGTGCATGCCGTCTTTATTGTGCCATAAAAATCGGGAGGCAGGAAATTCCTAACTCAGAAGGAATACATGTATGTGGAATTTTGAGCACGTGTGTGTGTGGGGGGGCACTTTGATAAAATGGCTTCTAGCCATTCATGAAATGGCTGCTGGGGACAGAGAAGGGAAAGTAGCCAGTGACAAATATATTGATTTTTCCAGAATGTTTCTTATCACCCCTTCTATTCCCTACAACTGAGCTTAATTGGTAGCTTTTCGGCTTCCAAACTTTGGTACTGCACGTCTCTTGATCAAAAAGAAAATAAAGAAATCCCCCTGAGAAACAAACCTAGTCTCCCCCACCCCCCAAAAAGGGAATTTTATGGGATGCTTTGCAGCCTGCTGAGTTCACATTATTTCAGCTAAACTATAGGGTGTGTGTGTGTGTGTGTGTGAGAGAGAGAGAGACAGATAGACAGAGAAACAAGCTGGGGAAATGACACTGCTAGGTGGCATCATTTTGCTAACTTCACTCCTTTTGTCCATGCATAGATAAGAGATGAGGCAGAATGCAGTGCTAGCCTGGCTGTTTTGACAAAGTCCCTGGATCCAGGTAGGTGCTAAGTGAAGTGTAGGTGAGTATAAGTGCATGGATGCCAACAGGTATGACCTGACTGCTACATTTAGAACAGGGAGGGAGAGTCAAAACCATTATTAATGAACTACAGAGAGAGTCCAAGCCAATGCAAGAAAGCACTATATCATGCAATGTGCAATTAAACTGGAAAGAATAGAATAGAATAGAGCTGGAAGGGACCTTGGAGGTCTTCTAGTCCAGTCTCATGCTCAAGCAGGAGAGCCTATACTATTTCAGATTGTCTAGTTTTTTCTGACCGAGCAGCCAAGATTTCTGAAGGCAGGCTGTTCTATTGGTTGATTGTCCTCACTTAGGAAGTTACTCCTTCATTCCAGGTTGCTTCTCTCCTTGATCAGTTTCCATCCATTGTTTCTTGTCCTTCCCTCTGGTATTTTGTAGAATAATTGGACCCCCTCTTCTTTGTGGCAGCCCCTCAAATACTGGAATACTATTATCATGTCTCCCCTTTGGGTACTTTAGATGTGTGGATGCCCCCCTAAAACAGATTGGACATATTCAGAATATTAATTGCTGCTAGTCTTCATGGCTGTTGACTAGCTCCTGACTTAAACTGAGGAGAAGGGGGCTATTATTCCATGAGGATTTTATAATGTTCCTCTCTTGGGAGGGGTATAGGAACTCCCCAACTTAACAACCATTAGTTTAGTGGCTATTTGAACTTATACCAGTACTGAAAAAAGTTACTTACAGTCCTCACATCTATGACTGTCGCAGCATCCCCACAGTCATATGATCAAAATTTAGATGATAACTGGCATGTATTTGTGATGGTTGCAGCCTCCTATAATTATCCTATAATTGCCATTTTGAACCTTCCCAGCTAGTTTCCGACATTCAGAATCAACAGGGGAAGCCAAATCCGTTTAACGACCCACATGATTTGCTTAATGACCACATGATTCACTGAATAGCTGCAGTAATTTGCTTAACAATTGCTTCAAAAAGCTTGTAAAATCGGGTGTTGCCTTGCTTAGCAACAGAAATTCAAGTCACAGACATGGTTGTAACTTGAGAACTACCTGTATGCAGCCAGTGATGTCTTTCATGGACAATCAATCATATTATCAGTAGGAGAGGACTGTTTGTGTTTCTCTTTTTTCACTGTTCTTCTAACTCCCATTTTTCTCCCATCTTAGTTCCATTGGAATAGATACCAGTAACCTGATTTTTCACATTTTTAATATCTATCATTTTTATGTCAGGTTTGGCAATAGTTGTGCATACCACAAATTAATATAAGGCTCTTAGAATATTCAAAGTTATTAAAAGAAACATTTTCTGTCCATCATGTACAGAATTATTATTTTCATTGTGGTCTCTGTTATAACAATATGCATGAATAGCACAACTAGGTTAATTAGCTTCACTGAGCTCAAATCTGACTGTGGATCACAGGGTTTGGCTGCAAACTCTGTGTGTATACAAAGCCGCACATGCTACAGTGCTCCATGTGCTGCAACTCACTCATGATTCATTGAACTGTGTCCATCTGACAAATTTTTCTCATGGTAGACATCATCTTGAACTGAACTGGGAGGATTCATGCAACATCTTAGGCTAAAATATGGCTGACTACTTTGCCATACACACCTAGCCAGGAATAAAGCAAGGATGGTGAAGTAGTTCTCAGCTTTTTAAAAATCCATTCACATCAGACTTTCTTTTATAAATGACATCTGATCCCGCAGAGGGGAGATCATGACATCGGGCAAGAAAACCGTTTCAGCCTTCTAAAATGATCAGAATCACCCAACATTCAAAACTTACTCAGTTGTTCAGTTTTATGAGCAGACTGCTGAATTATACATGTGTGTATTCCCTATCTTGTTCCATATATGGGAATTGAAAAACATAGAAATATAAAAAACTACCTCTAAGATCATTGGTCCATAGAGTCCAGTACCTTCTACACTCATTAACAATGAATTTTTTGGATGTCAACCAGCTCCATCTGGAAATCTGGTTACTGACCTGGGATTCTTCGCATGCAAAGCATGTTCTATATCATTAAGCTGCAATCCTTCTGGCATCAATTTTCATTATTACGCCTTTGATTTTTCTAGGTAGAACAGCAATATTAAAACACTTTAAAAGCTGTACATTTCCATTAGCATTGTTTATAGCAAGTTGCTTCTGTGTTTCCAGGTTTTAAGGACAATGTCTCAAAATTATGACAATGGAAAGCCTATTGTCCAGTTTGCCATTGGAAATTTATTTATATCCCCGGAACATCCATAAACATCAGTTTCTTTTGTTCAGTACAGCCTATTTTAGGAGTTGGCTAACAGAGATGAATCTAATGAAGTAAAATTCAAGACAATAATTATCCTGTTTTTTTCTCAGAGATACACCTGTAAATTTACTTTTTCTTTATGAGAGTGCAAGGATGTGTCCCAGCTTGTAGACCAATTTTAAATTTGGCAATTCAATTAAGGCCCCAACCAAATGAGACACATAATCATAGAACTTCTATTTAAGATTTTTTAAATACCAAAAGTAGCCTCGAGAGAATCCACTCTACTTAATATGGGCATGAAAGTTCCCCTTGAAAATTAGTTTAGACTCCATGTTGTTTTTATCTACAAGAGAAAATATGTACATACTTACAAGTGCTTCCAGAGGTGGTAGAGCTATAGGAAAAGATAAAGATTTGGGGCATGAAGTGCAAATTAGCCTGTACAAAATATTGTCTCTTATTTTTTTCCCCCAGAAGCTCCTTTATTTTATTTATTACAGGCTGTCCCAATCAACCAGTTCCAAACAATGTCCCAAAGGTGCTTTTTCAGGAGGCAACTGGACTTCCTGGTTTTTTTCTTTGAAGATGTTTCACTTCTTATCTAGAAAGTTTCTTCAGCTCTGACAGGATAGTGGGGAATATTCCTTGCAGACAGCTGGCCATTTGCATCCTTTTAGAGGGTCGTTGAAGCACTTGGAGGTTATTTCTGTCCTCAGGGTGGCAGCCCCGGTAAGTGAAACAGCTGAGGTGCGGCAATCCACTGGGCTGTGTGAATCAGATGGGCTTCAAAACAAGGAAATAAAGGATAGACTATCAGGGGTAAATGGGTGGGCAGGGCCAACTGATCGCCAGAACTATCGGTTTGCCCAAACCAGCCCTTACCGGCTGAATCCCACCCCTACCCAGAAGCTGTCTGGCAACTGGTTCAATTATTGAAGTAGAGGTGATTTTCGATGTTCCCATCATTCCTCAAGCCCCTATATTGTGGACCAGCCGTAGCTTCCAAATTCCTTTCAAGGGCACTCCGTGGAGCGCACATTCCATGAGTACATTCAAAAGCTGACTAAGGTATGAGTGAGATGAGTAAAGCCTCCCATATCAAGAAAGGTCTTATTGACACGCAAGTTGGAGATCAGCAAAGATGAGCTGTTATCTGTGGAGCAGAGCTGTGAGTCCAAGATTCCCAAAATGCAAACCAGTTCTATTTGGAGAAGCGCAACCTCATTCTGAACTACAGATGGATGATCTCACCCAGTGGCTTCATATAGATGTTGAAGAGCAGTGGGGAAAAAACAGGTTTGAATTCGAGCCTCAAACTCTGGGTTTAATTAATAAAGTTCAGGAGGGATGGGATTGTGCAATATTTTAGGGTAATGTAACAGATCGGATAGTGGTGTGGTGACCAAAATCAGGAGGCTGTAAGTTCAATCCTAGGTTGAGGCAGGTATTTCTTTCTCTGGACATGATGAGAATATATCTGCTGAATATAACTCTGCATTGGTGACAAGAAGGGCATCCGGCCAGAAAACACTCATCTCCAGATTCCACCCCGCAAGGGATTATGGGGTCATTAAAAGATGATAATGAATGCAATAGATCTGACGCATTCTGCCATTTCTGTATTTCTGCTATTTTTTCTAAGGACTTGTCCACTACTTATTTCTATATCCTGTTTTCAGTTCTTGCATTTGAAACGATCCTAGCTGCAATATTATTATCCATAAAAATTATATCCAATGTCCTATAAAGCTAGCAGACTTTTCTGCAACCTTATCTTAACTAGTTGTGCTTTCTAAACAGAAGACTTTTAAAAATTTGAAGTGTTAGCTTGTTCAGCAGCAACTGTAGGGAATAATCTCTATGTGGTCGAATGCAATCTACGTGAATCATAGCAAGTCAGGAGGAGAGGAAAATCATGTCTCTTCCATCTACCACATCAGTGTAAAGCTTTCTTTCTCCTTTGGGCATTTCTTATTTTTTTGCTGAGAACCGTCATCTGTGGACCTATCATAGTATGTGCCAAGCGAGTGTGTAATTTTTCAGCAAATTTAATCCAAAACGTCTCGCTCGATTTGGAAGAATTCATTTCTTGTTCAGCATGTTTAAGGATTGCCACAATGTAGTTTGATCTCTCAGTGACTTCCTTGGTCAATAAAGCCAATGAATTCGGAAGGACTTTGTTCCTAGCAAATATACATTGAGATTGCAGTCTGACAGATAGTGGCATTATAATTCCAAATTAGTTCTTCCTGGAGCCAGACCTAAAGCTCTTTGAATACCACAAAAGTACCCAGTTAGCAAGCTAAACTTTTGTTTCAATTTGAGGTAGAGGTGAGTCACGTTCCCAAATCTAACTCCTCATTCATTACACAGCAGTTGTAAACTATTTGTTCTCAGTCACACCCTTTCCACATGGGATAACAGACTATGTCACTGGGAAAGCAACTTTATCAATGTTTAAAAAGCAAATATACACAAACAATAAGGCCTAAACACAAAAGATCATGGAGACCTTGATATGTTGTTAACCTTTGTTGCTGAATGAGCAAACTACTGTCAGGTCACAGATAGGAATTCTGGGTTTCTGTATCCTTTTATTTTTCAGTTCAAAAGTTGGACGCTGATTCGCGCTTATCTGATTCTCATCACTTCCTCATTTTAAGATTAAAACTTTCACATCAGCCATAGAAAGATAGTGTTGGAAGGGATCATTAGACCATCAAACCCAATTCCCTGGTCTGTGTAGGGTCCAGATCAAAGTATTTCACATAGAAAGGTATCTAGCCTCTGAATAAATCTGGTCATCATCTTATTCAGTATTTGCATCCATTATCCAATTTTCTTTTACTGAAGAAATTATTCCTATTTTAGGTAGTCCTCACCAACCGTAGTTGCTAAAGCGACAGGATCGCTAAATGAAACATTACGTGACCACACTGGACATAAGACATTAGTTCTTCTGAGGTGGTTAGTTCTGAGGTGCCCCAGGTGATCAGTCATGAGCCATGGTGGTACAGTAGTTAGAATGCAGTATTGCAGGCTACTTTTGCTGCTTACGAGCTGTCTGCAGTTCGATTCTCACCAGGCTCAAGGTTGACTCAGCCTTCCATCCTTCCAAGGTGAGTAAAATGAGGATCCAGATTGTTGGGGGCAATATGCTGGCTCTATAAACCACTTGGAGTGGGCTGAAAAGCTCTATGAAGTGCTATATAAGTCTAAGTGCTTTTGCTGTTAAGCATGATGTGATGTGACTCTGTGGCCATAACTGAGTTGTGACTTCCTGCTGCCTTCCCCATTGACTTTGCTTGCCAGAAGATGGCTGTGAAGCCAAATGGCAATGGTGTGATTGCAAACACACCATAATACAAGTTCGAGAACCACTTATAAGCCTACTTTTGGGGGGCTGTTAGTAACTTAGAACCATTGTCAAAAGTGGTAATTGGTAAGTGAGGACTATCAATATTCATCCAAAATCTTCTTTTGTTTATAGACATTTTTTGTGTCCAGTTCTCCAAGACTGCAAAGAACGTATCTTGATCATTTTCTTTCTGACATCCTTTTAGATATTTGAAGAATGCAACTATCTACTTTCACTCATTTTTCTTCAAGATGAGACAATGACTTTTGGCTGGAATGCAGTTGTCTTTCCAGTCTCCAATATTGTGTGTGTTTGTGCAATCATGTGTGCACGTGTATGGAGAATAGCTCATTGTGACACTTGAGCGCCCAAGGAAAAATGATCAGGAGTTATGTCAAACGTATTATAACAAAGATCTTTAGTCAGTATAGCTATACGTTCAACTTTCAGCCCTCTTTCTCTTTTATTCCAAGGATGCAATTAAACTCCCTGTTTCTAAGAGGAAGAAAATGATCAGCCTGCGAATCCCACAAAGGAGACAGGAAGTTGGAATAGTCTGTTCTTTATTCTACTTTCATTGATGCCCACACATACCACTTTGTGCTGTGCTCAAATATTATTTCACAATCTGTCTCGCATTTCCAGTCTGCCTGTGTGTTTTTCCCTGCTTGAATTCAAACTTTTATTTCCCTTCATTTTAATTCATTTCCATGCTGTGTTCAGAGTTACGTACGCTCCATGAATGCAGCACAGAATTTTCAACAGAGAACATTTGGGCAATATTTTCATGTCTAAATATGACTTAAATCTAGAGGGAAATACATTGTGACTTCAATTAAATAGTAGAAGTTATGCTTTGCAGAAAGAATGATGCCCAGGATTATGTTCACCCCTTGGCATTGTCAGCATTAAAAAAACCCAACAACCTCTGTAAAGGTTCAAAGTAAGCCACCCTTTTTCACCCTGGTTGACCTCCGTATCTATTGCAGGTGGTCCTTCATATACAACTATTCACATAGTGACCATTCAAAGTTATAACATCACTAAAAAAATGTGACTTATGATTGTTTTTCACATGGTTGCAACATCCTCATGGTGACATGATCAAAATTCAGGCACTTGGCAACTGGCATGCCCCCGAGGTCATGTGATCACTTTTTTCCAGAAGGCTTCTTCTGACAGTCAATGGGGGAAGCCAGATTTGCTTAATGACCGGGCATGAGTCATTTTCAACTGCAGTGATTCACTGAACAAAAAAGGGGGAAAAAAGCCATAAAATGGGCAAAACTCAGTTAACAACTGCCTTGCTTAGCAACTGAAGTTTTGGGCTCAGTTGTGGTCATAACTCAAGGATTGCCTTTAGTTGGTTTCTTTATTTATTTCAAGTTGTTGGCCGGTCTGTACAATTTTGAGTGACTTGCAAGATAACATCACACCAAACTTGATTGCAGGAAGTACAACTTCAGCAACAGAGTGGTCAATGTCTGGAATACTCTACCTGACTGTGGTTTCTTCCAACATGCCTACCATCCCTATGCTATTGTTTCTTTTATTTATTTTTTATTTTTTTTTCTTATATGTATCCATTATTCATAACTATGTTTTTACTTATACCTATTATTTTGTAAGCAATTGACAAATAAAAAATAATAAAGAAATAAATAAAAATATTCTGCTGCTTGGGCAGGGGGTTGGACTAAATGACCTATAAGGTCCCTTCCAACTCTTTTAATCAGTATCTGTATATAGCCATGAATAAAATAATAAAATCACAAAATGTGTACAGGTAGTCCTGGACTTAAAGCCTTTCCTTAAGTGACCATTCAAAGTTACAATGGCACTGAAAAAAAGTGTTTTATGACTGTTTTTCATACTTATGACCTTTGCTGCTTCCCCATGGTCACATGTGAAAATTCAGATATTTGGCAACCGGTTTATGACAGTTATGACAGTGCTCATGTGATCCCCTTTTGCAATCTTTTATGAAGCCAAGTCAATGGGGAAGCTGGCTTCACTTTACAACTGTGTTACGAATTTAAGAACTGCAGTGATTCACTTAACAACTGTAGCAAAGAAAGGTCGTAAAATGGGGCAAAATTCACTTAACCACTGTCTCGCTTAGCAACAGAAACTTTGGGCTCAATTGTGATTGTAAATCGAGGACTATCTGTGGCTGGATTGTTTACTACCTGCAAACAAACAAACAAAAAGTCCAGAGGAAACCAACAAGCAATTAAATAATTGAAAAATCTCATGCATGCCAACTCAGATTCAGAGAACAGAGTTTTCCAAAACAGAGTAGGGATGATAGACTTTCTTTCTGTATCGACTGAGATGATGAAAGTCAGAATTTTAACACAACTCACTGGCTGGGAAAGGCAGGAGGAGAAAATTTGGGCTGGGAGAGACGACTAAACATTTGTGAATGCTTTTCTGCTGTTAGAGCTGATCCTGCGAATGAGAAATATCTAAGCAAACAGAAAGATGAATGTTATAACCTCTTGCTATTAAAAGAAATGCAGCTAATGCTTGAAAATAATATCATAAGCTGGTGAGATCTGGGAAAGGATGAGTCACATTTTTTTATTCGAGCACGATGAGCACTATCTTGCAATTATATCAATTACTTTATACATTATTAAATGTATACATATATGTGAGCAATTACATATTAATCTGCAAGAAGAAGACTGTGTAATAGATGGTTTGAAGGCATCTTAAAATGTGTTGGGATTTGGCTGCTAACAGGGAGAAAAAGCCACAAATTGAGATTCAAGATCTGAGAATCTAGGTCAGCTATAATGAGCACAGTGCAGAAAGAGACTCTGAGCAGCTAAAATCGGATGGATCATAAAAGTGAGGAATTACAAGATGGTGCTGTAGTTCTACAGCCTAATCTGGGCTTCCTAAGTTACCCTTTCTCTGAAACCTGCTGCAGAGGCAGCCACTTGAATTCAGCTGTCAGACTGATTATTTTCATGGAATGGTGAGGTTGATCTCTTCCTTCCTCCTAATTTATATCACAGCTGCCTTCTAGGACAGGGGCGTCAAACTCGATTTTATTGAGGGCTGCACCAGGGTTGTGATGTGGCCCAACCTTGGGGGCTGGATGGGGTAGGTGTGGCCAGGGTGAGCGTGGATGGGGTGGGTGTGGCCAGCTCGACATCACTCGTATTGGGGGCATCTGTGGTGGCCAAGTGCTAAAGCAGGGCTTCCTTCAGACCTTCCCTCTCTCATAATCTTTTTCCTTCCTTCCTTCCTTTTCCTTCCCTCTTCATTCTCCTTTCTTCTTCCTTCCTCTCTTTCCTTATTTCTCCTCCTTGCTCTCTTCTTATCTTCTCTTCTTTTTCTTTATCTTTCCTCTTTCCCTTTCTCCTTTCCTGTCCTTTCTTACACGCTCAGATGCAAAAGGGGAAACATTTCTCCTTTTGTTTTATTTTTAGTTTATTTTGCTAGTCCTCTGCCAACGAAAACCAAGCGCGAGCCCCCCTCCCTAAGCTCCATTTTCTCTGGCAGAGGGTTGCAGAAGGCCGTCATAGCCAAAAACGGAGCCCTGGATGGCCACATGCAGCCTTTCCAAGCTCTGTGTTTACTGACAGAGGCACTGTGGCCTTTCCAGGGCGGCCCCATGGGCCAGATCCAAGTACCCCACGGGCCACATTCGACTCGCACGCCGAGTTTGACACCCCCGTTCTAGGATCTTAAGGCATTTCACAAGGAGGTCTTCCTTGTTTTATTCTCATAAAAACAACTTTGTTGGATCAAGCCATATCCCACATCAGTTTAGTGTTGTGTTTCTCACAGCAGCCAAGCAGATGCCTCTGAATTGTTGACAAACAAGAAGATGAAACAACATATCCCTCTCCTATAAAAATTGTATTTAGAGGGCATGCTACCTTCAGGAGATACTACTGATTCTTGATGACAAATTGGTTTTGATAGACTTGCCTTTGGCTCTTTATTTAGTCCACAAAACAGCATCAGAGCTGTGGTGGCACAGTGGTTAGAATGCAGTACTGCAGACTAATTCTGATGATTGCCAACTGCCAGCAGTTCAATTCTCATAGTTCAAGGTTGACTCAGCCCTCCATCCTTCCAAAATGAGGACCCAGATTGTTGGAGGCAATATGCTGACTTTGTAAACCACTTATAAAGGTCTGTAAAGCACTTTGGAGCGGTATATAAGTCTTAAGTGCCATTGCTATTGCTCTCAGCGCTCTGAAAGAGGTAGTCTGGCCTCAGGAAGCACGACCAAAGTCACCCAGTGTATTTCCACTGCTGTAGGTGGACTTGGACCTCAGTTTTCTCAGTCCTTGTCCAACATTTCTTGCCAGTTGTCCTTCCTCGGGCAAGAAAATTGTCCTAGCCATGCCTTTAGATCTGAGTTTTGGAAGCAGGTGTGTTTTAGGAATGTTGATTTAGTTTATTGTGAATAAAATGAATCAATCCGTATTTGAATGCAGAAGAATGGATTTCTGTGTAAGAGAGAGAAAAAAGATTGTAAAGTAGATTGTGGGAGCTGAAAGTGTTGAAACTACAAGCAAAAAGGCTGGGACCAGATCAGACCATGGTCAAAACACGGTGCAGGTGCCTTCTAAGCGGAAGGGACCCAAACAGCGAGATGTTAATTTTTACATTAAAATATGCAAAGTTTAATCTCTGGGCCTATATAAATTGCTTGATTCTGTATCAGTTAATATTATTAGGGTTTCTGGTATCTGCAATCAAAACAATTTAACTCTCCAAGCTTAGTCTTTGACTCTGCTGCCAGTTCCTGTATTCAGGTTTGAGTTCTCATAGAGCATTTTATTGTTGAATTTTAGGTGAAGCTTTGGCCTAAATCATCATCATCTTCTTTTAATGACCCCATAATCCCTTGCAGGATGGAGTCTGGGCAACTGAATGGAGCTGAGTGTTTACTGGCTGGATGCCCTTCCTGTCACTAATATGGAGTTTTATTCAGCAGATATAATCTCATTGTGCCCAGAGAGAGAAATATCTGCCTCTACCTAGCATCGAACTCACAGCCTTCTGATTGTGAGGCCAAAGCTCTGGTCTAAATGAGAACCTTAAAAACCCACACTACCCCATTTTCTCAGTTAAGTTGATCAAACTTTCTCTCTCTCCAATGCTGTGTAAGAGGAAGAAAGGGAAAAAAAGAGTGATCTTTATGGTTTTCAAAAAGACTGAGAATATACATGTTTCGCAGGGGTAGGATTCAAATTTGTAACAACCTGTTCTGTGGGTGTGGCTTAGGTGGTGGGCATGGCTTGGTGGTCATGTAATTGGCTGGGTGTGGCCAACTCAATATCACACATTGAGGTACGCATCTCCTCGCCTGGCCTCTCATGACTGTGGGGATGCTGCAACAGTCATAAGTGTGAAAAATGGTCACAAGTCACTTTTTTCAGTGCCATTGTAACTGAATGGTCACTCCACACAAGCAAAGTACCAGCAAAGGAGGGGGAAAAAACTCCAGAGAAGTTCCTGAGACAGGAACTCTAGTCCTGCCAAGAATGTAATAAGGGTTAACGGAGAAGCAGTTTCTGTAAGCAACACCAGAATGTTTCCTTCCTGCCTTCCTTACAGGATTAGCCTAGTAATTCATTCTAACAACCGGTTCTCCAAACTGCTTAGAACAAGGGTCCCCAACCACCAGGGCCCAGACCGGTACCGGTCTGTGGATCATTTTGTACCGCAAAGAATGAATAATCGTGATTAAAATATATATTAAAATATGTTTTTAGTAAAGAAATAGTAAAGAAGCCCTTTACTATTGGGGAATAATTGATTTTGCCGGTCCTTGAAAAAGTGTTTCAGCGTGAAACTAGTCCCTGGTACAAAAAAGTTTGGGGACCACTGGCTTAGAATATTAACAACTGGTTCTAGCGAATAGGTGCGAACTGGTAGAATCCTACCCTTGATGTTTCGTATTTCTAAACAGTAACAGCATTCATGGTGTGAAGAGTATGGATGGACAGTTTCTCTCATATCTATAGTGTTAAAACTCATCAATTAAACTTAAATTTAAATAAGATACGATTAAATTCTGGGATGTGCTGATATTTGAAAAAAATGTATTCATCTATTCTCTTGACAAGTTTTAGAGTAAAGTTATATTGCTTGGTGTTACTTTTTGATCCCAAATCTTGTGATAAGTTGATGCTATGATATAGCTCAAATATGAAAATAGCAGGGAAGATATTCTGTTTTTCATTTACCACAAGATGTTCTATTTTTCATTTACTACAATCTGGGGGTTTTCCTGTTTCTTTAGCTCTTAGAATTTGAGTAAGAGAAGAAGGTGAAAAAATAGTTTATCATTTTTTTTCTTTTTGGGATAGAAGGAGAAAATTCTTGTTAATTTTTGCCTAATATTTTTTTATATTTTTTTCCTGATATTTTTGTTAACTTTTGCCTAATATATATATGTTTAAAAATACAGATTTCACTGTTTCATCAACGAACTGGCAAAAAAAGAAATAATACAGTCATTATACCAGGAGGTCTATTGCAGAATATGTATCTAAAGATCAGCTTTAGAATGATCCTATTCATAGTTCACCATTCACTTCCCGAATAAAGCAAAGCCTCAACAGAATAAATCCACCTTTGTCCTTTACCTTCAGGAGATGTCGTAATATTCTTCTCACATTACATCTTAGAAGATGCTGATCATTGTACAACCAGCGACTTAGCTGAATCATGCTGAAATGGCAAACAGTATATTTATTTACTCTCCCTATGATCATGCCTTCCCCTCATGTCCCTCGAGCACAGTAAATATTCCTTCCGCATGCCACGCTATACCTTCCGCTTTTCACGTCATTAGTAGAGTGCTCCCAATATCTCAGCTTTTCTTTCATCCAATGGGTGGTGAATTGGTTCATATATCAATGTGCATATATAATAGACCCTATAATAATGTCATCTAGTGCAGGGATCTCCAACCTTGGCAACTTAAAGACTGGGGACTTCAATTCCATAATTCCTCAGCCCTGAGGAACTCCGGGAGTTGAAGTCCACAAGTCTTAAAATTTACCAAGGTTGGAGACCCCTAATCTAATGGGACCAAGAGGTACATCTTCTCTTTTGTAGTGCCTGCCCTATGGAATATCATTCCCCTGAGATTCAATAGTCCTAGCTGTCTGCAAGGAATATAAATCCTTCCATTCCCCACTATCCTGTCAGAGCTGAAGAAGCTTCTTGAATGAGAAAGAAAATGTCTTCAAAGGAAAAACAAGGAAGTCCAGTTGCCTCCTGAAAAAGCACCTTTTGGGAATAGTCCTAACCCTTGTGTCCTACTGCAAAGCCCCTAAGATTTGGCTCTTCCCCAAACAATAAGACAGATAGTGGAATGCATATATGTAAAGTTTAAGACCTATGAATAATATATGTGTTGATTGGCCTTAGTTGCTTCTACATTTTACCAATGCCTAAGATAATTCCAATAGCCTTAAAATAGAATTTTTGAACTAGGATCCACCCAAGACAAATGAATAATATACTCATCTGCTGATATTAAATATGGCTTTATAATATATACTCAAGTTAATGCATGGATATTTAATTTAATGCAAATATCTAAACAAAAAAAGGACAGACTGTTTTAAAGTTTCAGACATTTGAATTACGTACAGTGTATTGTGAATTTGATAGATAAGAAACTTTGCAATTCTGTACATTTCTCTTCCCCTCTAAATGAAAAAAGGCTCTTTCTTTGTAATTTGACACCTTGGGCAATATACCATTTTGGGGGAACTAGTTCACTGCTATTTTTATATTAACTTCCTCCACTTTGTTTTATATTGGCTTCCTCCAAACAATACATTTTTGATGCACAGGTTTCTGCTCCCCATTCCATTTTTCATATGTTCCTGAGTTCACAATAATGAGTAGTACCTGTTCTATGAAAGTCCCATTTATCAAATCTTTCCTTCTCGCCAACAATTCACTGTGCTTTCATTTAGAATCTATACTTATTGGGCTAATTTTATACTACTTATGTGAGGCAATTTTACTACAGACAGGAATATTTAAAAGAAAAATGGGCACTTTTAAAACAAAATAACATGTCTTGTTCTGATTTACATTTAAACTATTTCAAGTGCCCACATCACAATCAGAAGCTATTTTTTTTTGCCCCACAAAAATTGTGCTTGTTTGGTTGTGAGCTAGCTATATGCCATGGAGACAAGAAGGGCCAATGTGCCAGAAATCTTTTCCTTCTAGCTTTTCATTGAGAATGCCATTTTATAAGTAGAATATTTTTCTCATATTGTAATCTGTCTTGGAATTACTGTATTTTTTGCGCCATAAGATGCTCCAGACCATAAGACGCACCTACAGTAGGTTTAGAGGAGGAAAACAAGAAAAAAAAATATGCCTCTGCCTCCCAGTGTCTTTTGTAGGGGGGTGGTCTATGCCCCTCCCTCTGCCATGTCTCCGGCAGTTCAACCACCATCTGGCATTAATCTGGCTAGTGTCCTTTGCAGCAAACAGCAAACATCCTGGTCAGCTTCAGCATGTTATCACAGCCCCAGCACATGGCTCGTCAGGGCTTTGCTCTGTTGCACCCACCATCGGTCAGCGAAGTAACGACTGGATCCCGGCCTCCCGTAGCCCCGCCAATCAGTGTGCTGGCCGACTGGAAACACCACCATTGCTGCCTCCTCCGTGTCTGCTGCCTCTGCCGTGAACACTGGCGCTTCTGACACCGAGCAGCTGATTGGTGGTTGGATCGGCATCCCGGAATACCACCAATCAGCTGTTCCAGGTGGTGGGGATCAGTCTGTGATGCAATATTCACTCCATAAGACACAAAGACTTTTCCACCCACTTTTTTGTGTCTTATGGAGCAAAAAATATGATAATTTATAAATATCATTAATACAGTTCTGATTGTGATTTGTTGGATACAATAGCTAGCTAGGTAGTCAAAGATGTAGGTATAGATAGATCTTAGTTGTACAATGTCAAATCATTAATACGAGAAGAATTCTAATATTTTTCAGTTCAAAAATGGCATGTTTGGAGAGTAAGTTTTCAGAAACCCAGATGACCAATGGTTGGCAGCTAAAACAAGAGGGATATCCTTCCATTATTTGGTGGCCTCTTATGGTCATCTGGATTTTTTGCAACTAAGATATGGCAACCCTCTTGTAGACTTCCAGTTATTCTGTAAAGATGTTACATTGATGTTTGGACACCTGCAGTCGTGTAATAAAAGCCCAACCCTTAGGAATTATGCTTTCTTTTAGAACGCAGGCCTCCAATTTCGGGGCCACGGCCCACTAGTGGGCCCTGATTGCAACCAGACCATGGAAATGACGAGTGAGTTTGTATGTGCATTCCCTGTTGTGCGAGCAGTGGGCAAGTGTGTGCATACATTTTTGTGAATGGCGGGTGTGTGTGCCCGCAACTCATGCAAATGTAGCTGCACGCATGCGTGTTTGCCGGCTGCTCATGTGGAACCATCCTGTCTCCCGCCTTCACTGGTCCTCAAAGCAGGACAGTTTGGGGAACTCTGTTTTAATTTCAGAGAGAAAACTGCCATTTTTTCCCCCTCAGAATATGAATCAATTTTGTGATTATCATGGATGTTTTTGACATGCCAGTAGGCTCAAACAAGAACAATAATTCTGGAACTCACTCTGAAACTGGGCCACTATATAGTGACTATTTCAATTGTTCCGATCATCCCAACAGAATGTGTTTCTGAAGCATTGTGGAAAAATATCATGGCTACTATTCACTATTGATTGAAGAATCGTTTCTGCTTGTCAATCACTGCATTGACTAAGGAACTAACCAACCAAATGCATGGCTGGAAATACCCTTGTTAAAAATTGAGGATTCATAGAGATGATTTCCTCTGAATAAAATTAATTGAATATTAAGAATTGGACAGTGAAAAGAGGGAGATAGGGGAAAAAAAACCCTTCCTGACTCATATGTCTTTGATAAATGTTTAACTACAATAAAAAGTGACAGCTCATTTTTATGAATCTCAAGACCGTTTCTCAAAGGGAAGAAAAATTGCTTGTTCACAAACTTAACCATTTGAGAAAAATTGCCTAAGTAAATGAATAATTTACAGCAGTGTTTCCCAGCCTTGACAACTTAAAAATGTCTAGAGTTTAACTCTCAGAATTTCCCAGCAAGCATAATTTACAATATTAATTCACTGCAGTATTCAAATTTGAAACCACTAGCTTTGGTGCGTGTTGCTATAAAGTTAAAATGTTGTTAGAAGCATTTCTAGACTGATGTTAAAGATACATTGCATCTGGGCAATCTATACTGAGGATTCATTTATTTTTGTATTGAAAACATTCAGATTTTGCTGATAGATGTACAGTATTTGACCAGTTTCTTAACTTCAGCTACTAAGCTGTACGTGTGTGTGTGTGTGTGTGTGTGTGTGTGTGTGTGTATACATACCACATTTATATGACTACCCATCTCAAAGTAAAGTGACTCTAGGCCACTTACAGTTAAAAACCTATATAATGATGATTGGTATATTTGGATCATATGTAATATTTTCTGATTAATAAATCCTCTGGCTGTATTTAATTGTATGCCTACAAAATTTCTTAACTTAATAGAATACTATGTAGCTTGTCCCCCACTCCAAATGTAACACGTATGGCAAGGACATCTGGCAGAAGATGGAAAACGCCTGTATTATCCATTAATGTAATGGAAACAGTAAAGAAAATAAACATTTTTATGCAGCTCTCTATACATTGCTCATTTTATCAGGTTCAGAATGCATTACATTTCACAGCTCATTTCCAACATTATCTAACTTCATAATTTTGAGAACCATATGTGTCCATTAGGAATTCTTATTAACTCCCAGTGTTGGAGAATGTTATTAGTTAATAGGGTTAATTATTAATTAGCCTGAAATCAATCACTCTAACTTTATCTCTAAGTACAGACTGGGTAGACAAGTATTGTTACTATTTCAGTTGGTTTTCTTTGAATAGTCACAATTAGGAGGAGGGAAAATTGGGGAGGAATTAAATGTTAGTACTGCTTTATAATGCCTTGGTAAGGCATTATGGCATTACCATATTGCATCCAGATTTGGTCACCACAATATAAAAAAGGTGCTGAAACTCTAGAAAGAGTGCAGAGAAGAGCAACAAAGATGATCAGGGGACTGGAGGCTAAAGCATATGAAGAATGGTTGCAGGAATTGAGCAGCTTCATGAAAAGAAGGACTGGGGGATAAAATGATAGCAGGGTTCCAATATTTGACAGGCTGATACAAAGAAGAGAAGGTCAAGCTATTCTCGAAAGGACCTGAAGGCAGGACAAGAAGCAAAGGATGGAAACTAATCAAGGAGAGAACCAACCTATAACTAACATTTATTTATTACTATTCCTGACAGAAAAATTAATCAGTGGAACGAACAACTTGCCTTCAGAAGTTGTAGGTGCTCCAACACTGAAGGTTTTAAAGAAGAGATTGGGCAACTATTTGTCTGAAATGGTATAGGGTTTCCTGTCTTTGATTTAACAGATAACAGATAATCAGAGTTGGAAGGGACCTTGTAGGTCATCTAGTCCAACCTCCCACCCAAGTGGGAGAGCCTACATCATTTCTGACAAATGGCAGTCCAGTCTCTTCTTGAAGGTCTCAAGTGATGGCGCTCCCACAACTTCCGAGGGCAAGCTGTTCCATTGGTTGATTGTTCTCATTGTCAGAGATGAGAGAGAAAGTTTCTCCTTATTTTCAGGTTAAAAATCTCTCCTTGTTCAGTTTCCATCCATTATTCCTTGTCTGGCCTACAGGAACTTTAGAAAATTGCTTGACCCCTTCCTCTCTGTGGCAGCCCCTCAAATATTGGAAGACCTCTATCATGTCTCCCTTGGTCCTTCTCTTTACTAGACTAGCCAAGCCCAGTTCCTGTAACCGTTCTTCATATGTTTTAGTCTCCAATCCCCTAATCATCCTGGTTCCTCTTCTCTGTACTTTTTCCAGAGTCTCAACATCGTTTTTATAATGGTGACCAAAATTGGACGCAGTACTCTAGGTGTGGTCTTACAAGGCTTTATAGAGTGGTATTAGTACTTCCCTCAATCTTGATTGTATTCCTGTTAATACAATTTAGGATTGCATTGGCTTTTTTGGCTACTGCTGCACACTGCTGGCTCATATTTAGCTGGTTGTCTGAGCAGAAGGTTGGACTGGAAGACCTTCAAGCTCCCTTCCAACTCTGTTATTCTCCTTACATTGAAGAAACAGAAGCAAAACACCTCTGCTAATGTTGTTCTCCCAATTGATGATGAAGAGGAGAAGAGCCTGAAAATCTAAGAGCAAACAGATTTACTTAGGATTAAATCTCTGTAGAAATAATTTCCATGAAAATATGAGAAGCTAGCACCTTTCATATAATTTTGGTTTTTCTTCATAGATCCAGTAGGAAAACAAAATTGAAACGTTGATTGGAAAGTAGGGAGGTTTATAAATAGAACATGGCCATTGTCTGAGCTGTCCCTTCTCTTCAAAGTTGTCTGATTAAAATATGTTTGAAAACATTTTAGTTCTAGACATGACATGAATGAAATGCTGAAATGTAAAGATAACTACTCTGCTTTTTATTTTTTATTAAGGAGACAGTCCCTCCAAATAACTATATCTTTTTAAATAGAAAAGGGTATAACAATATTTTAAAACTTATCAATCCATTTATTTTTATTTTGTTTTATTGTTTCTTATATTTACATGTATAGGAATACACTGCATCCACCATAATTACATGACAATCCTGTAGAACAGGTTGGGTTGGGTTTATATTTGACTTCAGGTTACAGAGTCAGCTCCATCAGGCTGAACCTGAATCAGCACTATATGCCACAGTGAGTATTTCTCCTTTAAGCTGAGCTTGACTTCTTTGTGGACACATCCATTTGGGTTTCTTTAACAACAAAATTGAAGTGGTTTGCTATTTTCTTCTTCCAGAGTGTTCTCAAGAAGATGCTCCAGTTCTGGATACCTATTGCTATCCTTCAATTCACAAAGGATTTATATGGATTTTTTGATCCCCGCTTAGAAGTCTATTCTGTCTGCTCACTCTGAAATCTGTGGCATTACAGCTGCATGTAGCTCTTAGCTTCCATAGTTTCCTCTGAATGTACCATAGAACTTAACTTCCTCATTATTTTGAGGTAGGAAACAGAGAACAAAAACAGCATAAGCCTTAAGTTGGTGGTAATAGCCGACTGAACTCATTGGGGGTCAGAAACAAAGCAGGGTTGGATCTGGTTAGCATTTATATTACTTTATTTTATTAAAAAATATTTTATAACAACTTAAGACAAAAAGAGTAAAATGTGCAACAGGTAAAAAAAGCAGCTAATCAACCATAAAAAATTAAACAAGGAAAAGGAAAAAGCATTTGATAGGAGATTACTAGTGACTTCCAAGCCTGTAGACTTAATTGTGACATTAAAAAGAAATCAAGAAAAGCAATGTTTTTATGCTGTAAGACGTCCAAAACATTGGATACAAGATGGGTGGCAAATAAATTTCATAAATAAACAGATAGAGACTCAAACAAGTAGAGCTCAACATTCTGGCATTCTTTTCTTTCAAAGTAAGACTTTTATAGAGTTAAAAAAGAATTCATCTCAGGTAGTATAATGTGAAAATCGATTTTACAGCCCCACTGATTTTCCTATTGTTGTCTGTTTTTTTCCTCCTACGAAGAATAAACAAGTCAGGTCTACATCTATTCAAGATTGCTGAATCCTGGATAAGATCTAAGAAGAATGTAGCCACAGGATCAGAAATGTTCCCTAAATATGTCTCGAGTTACACTGACTATTAAATTAAGATGCTGAAGTAGCCCTGGAGAGCTGGGAGTTAATAAACCATCTGCTATATTCTCTTCACAGACCCTGCTTGCTGGAACATCTGCTTTAGGAAAAGTCTGTGCTGTGAGAAGTTGCAACGTGGAGCTGAAAACACGTGAATAGATTCATTAGGGAATGTTGTTTGCCTCTTCAATTGCATCATGGTTCCATCACTGCGGGGAAATTTGATTTATGAAGCTCAGCTACCACGTCTGTTCTGTGCTCCTGTTTTGTTGCTTATTTTAGAAATACCAGCACGGGCTTCTGATTGGCTACTTTCTTCCCAGAGTAGGCTGATGATTGGTTGCACACTCACACTTTGTTGCGTGGCTCTCGTTCCTGTTTGATTTTGCGTGTAGCATGCTGCATACAAATGGGATAGGATAAAGCAAGAAGCCTTTGGAAGCAAGTGTTGTGATCTTGGGGAGATGGCCTTGATACAGCTTTTTCAGATTTTTCAGCTCATTAAAAATACAAACCATATGCTTGTAACCATAGCCAGAGTGTCTACCGTCGAAACATTAAGAGAGAGGGCTAGGCTGGGTTCAAAATTTAGCACGAGAGAGCTAGATTAAGAGAGGTGAAGTTAACCTTACTATTACTGAATGGAGAGGAACAAAGCAAATTAGAGGGACTGTTTGTCCAGGATTCATCAGGTGGGTCTTAACTGAGTCCACAGTTATTTGAGAGAAGTTGCTCTCTTCTCAAAGGAACAAGTTCAGTTGACTTCGTGACCATTCTAGTGCAGCTTTGGCTAAAAAGGCAGGATAAAGCTATGATTATGGAGGCCTTTGACAAGCATCAGCAACTAACAAGCCCCATTCATTAACTCTTGTTGGAAGAAAGAAATATTCATCTGGTTAAGTTTCAAGTGGGGAGAAAGACACTGGAAATAGGAGGCTGATTGGAAAGATGGCTTATTGATGAACAGGACTGTTTTGTTCGGAAAAACACGAGGTAGACCGGGTTCCAACAGCAAAGTCTTTATTTAAGTCAGGATGTAGAAAGAGGATACATTGGCTCATAGCCGCACTCGGTCTTTTTATAATCTTTTGCCCGCGGCTTGAAGCCAATGACATGTTGTTTAATTTTGCCGGCCCTTCCGGCCGGCTGCAGGGATTGGTTCAAAGGAACCAAATCCTTATCGTTCTTAGCAGCCAATTGGGAATGCATTATTTGAAGCCGGTTATTTGCATACAGAAACCCCTTCCCTCTCATGGTTCAGTCTACGTCGTTGACGTAAGTCCTCGCAATGTAGGCGGGGCTTCTTCGGCTCGACATGACCTGCGCGGTTCATTGTCGGCTGTGTCTTCGACCGGTTCGGAGGGTGTTGCTTCTCCTCTGCCTCTTCCTCGTCTGGAACCGTCTGGAAGGGTGAGGCCTGCATCATCCGCCGCCCATGAGTTGCTTTGGCCGGCGCTTTCGCCGTTCCTCCCGTTCCTTCCGGGCAGGTTGAGTCGGCTTGGCTGGCCTCCTTCGGTGATTCTTCATGCAATTTTCTTCAAACAGTGAGTCTTCGTTTTTGGCTCTTTTTTGAGTTTGTTTGTTGTATCGCGTTGTTTTAAACGGGTTCTTTATTTATTTTTTGTGTTTCCCCCCCCTCTTTGGTTTGAATTCTCTCTTTTGTCGTAAGTTTGGTTGTGTTTCAATTGCTCCTTTCTAAGTGTTCGGGACCGGAGGCTGGTCCAATGTGCCGCTTCCACTCCCTGCCATCGTCTACCGTTAATCGTATGACTTTTGGGCCTGTTAGGGTCGTGTGATTTGTCCCGGTACCCCCACATGCCTCAGTGGGTGTCCCGTAAAATTTTTGGCCGTATACAGGTCGCCAATTTTAAAACTCTGAGTCGTGGTGGAGGAGTCAGGGGGGTTTTCTGGTGTTGAAGTTTGGGTGTAAGCCGACTCTAGCTGCGGATCTGAGTTTTCTCCCCATCAGTAGTTCTGATGGGGTTTTTGTTTGGTTTGTGGTACTTGGTGTTATGTGTTGGCGGTGAGCAGCCTGTTTATTTTGGTTGTGGATGTCCCATTGTCATTCTTTCTATGGCCCGTCCTTTGTAAACTCTGACATTCTTTCAGCCCTCCGTTTGCCGCCCATTGGCCGGCGCTGTGAGGGATGTCTTATACCTAGGGAGGCTAGGTATTGTCGAATGGTAAGGCTGTTAGTTGCAGGTCCGTTATCGGACACTGAGTACGTTCTGGCAGGCCGTGGGTCGGCAAAAAGTTTTTCCTAGTTTCTTTTATCACCATTTCTGTTGTCGTTGATGGCAAAATGAATTTTCAACCTCTAGCCAATTTGAGTATGCGTCACGACAATCAGAAACGTGTGTCCCTTAAGTGGGGCCTGCGAAATCGATATGGATCCGGCGACCAGGGGCGCCCTTGGTTAATTTACCAGTCCCTTATAGGTGTTTGGGGGGAAGCTGGTCTGGCTCTCTGGATTTGTTGCACAGGTGAAACGACCCAATATTCAATGTCTCTTATCAATGGCCGGTCCACCAGACATAGCTTCCTTGCGATGGCTTTTTCATTTTAAACAACTCCCGGGTGTCCCCTCGTGCACATGTTCGGAACCCCTTGTTTCGTAATTTGTTTGGGATGACTACCCGCGCTCACTCCCAGTAGACAGTCCCTTCTCTATAGATAGTTCGAGTTTGTCCTGGTCCGGAAAAGGTTTAAAAGTCTCGCTTTTTTTGATTTTCCGCCAGCTCTTCAACTATCGCAGTTTCAAGTATTCGGGCGGTTCATGGTCCTTTTGCCGTGTCTGGCGACATCGTTCCGCTGAGGAGATTGGTAGATCGGGGGCATGTCTCTATTTGTAGGGCGGTCATCGTTGGTGCCGGGTCTTCTTCCGTTGCTGGCCAATTGGCGCTCTGCTTAAAGCGTCGCGCATGGGAAATTTGGCTTCCCTGGCCGGTGTATTAGGTTGTATGAGTAGGCTGTAGAAACCTCAGACGCACCTAGTATTTCTGGGGGACAGGATGTTTGGTGTGGGTTTGTTTCCCCGCCAAAATCCCAAGTAGTGGTTTTGTGGTCTGTGACATTGAAAAGCCCCAGCCTGTACCAGGTATTCATTGAAAACGTTTTACCCCAGCGACAATTGCTAGGGGCCTCTCTGATCGCAGTGGCTGTAGTTCCGTCTCGGCTTTTGATAGAGGTTTTGAGTAGTATGGCGACGGGCGCCTCTCTTTCCGTCTGGAATGTTGGTGCTCAGGAATGGCTCCGATCTCCTAAACGGTGATGCGTCGCAGGTCACTCTCAGTGGTCAAGGTTCGCTTGAATTGGATGAGAAACACGTATTCGAGGTTAGCAAGTCTTTTTATTGTTGAAAAGGCGCTTTTCTTTCTTTGTGCCCCCAAGTCCAAATTTGGCTTTTTTGTCTAGTAGCGCCGTGTAGCGGCTTCTGGGCTATTGTGGCCTTATTTGGTAGGAATTATCGTGTAAATAGTTTATTTAGACCCAAGAATGCCTGTAACTCGCCTTTTTGTTCTTTGGCTCTGGTGCGTTAATTTTATGGCTTTGGTGGTTTTTCTTTTGTGGGGTGTATACAGCTCTCCGTCTATTAAATTAGCCCAGCAAATTCAACGCTCTTTTGGCCAGGCAGCACTTTTTCTTTTTTACTTTTAAGTCCATTCCTTGAATTTGGTTATACTTTTTTTTATAGTTCTGTTTAAGTTGTTTTCGTTTTTTGCTGACGATTAGGAACGTCGTCGAGTACCGGTGACGACTCCTTGTATGCCCGTTTTAGGAGGCCGAGGCGTTCCATGAGGCTTTGAAAGACTGCCTGGTGCTACACGACTCCAATTGGAGTCCTCTTGCATCTGAATGCCCCTTTGTGTTGTTACCTATAGTCTATGCCTCCGTGTTTCGGGGTCTCTGGGAGTTGTTGGTATGCCTTGTGCCAGTCGAGTTTGGCAAAATTTTCCTCCCCCCAGGGAATGTAGCAAGTGCTGGACTACTGGCACCGGGTATGCGCTCTGGTTGTAGTGGCGTGGTTCAGGGTCGCCTTGTAGTCACCACAGAGTTCGGTATTGACCGTCGGGCTTAATCGGTGTTTTGACTATCCGGCGTTTGCCCATTTGGCATGGCCTACAGGCTCTAGCACCCCCGTGGGCTACTAACTTGTTTAGCTGTTCCTCGATTTTTTTGCTTTTACAAGCGAAAACGGAAGCTCGCCGAGCTTTTAGTCTTTTAGGGGCTAACTTGTGGGTCTAGACTGAAAGAACTAGGTTTCCCGCGGTACTTGCCCAAGAAGCCGTCGAACACGGTCCTGGAATTCCGGAATTAGGTCTTCCTGCCCGTTCTGTTTGTGCTCACTCGTCTATCCCGGTCCATACCCGATGGCCAAAGGCGGCGAACCATTCGATGCCGCAGGAGGCTCGGCCTTTCTCGGTCGATGTCATGGTCAGCGGGAGTATCTCGGCGTGCTGCTTATACGAGACTTTGGAATTGGCCCTGCCAACTTACGCGGGAATTTCGGTTCCCCTGTAGTCTTGAGTGATTAGCGCTTGCTTTTTTAGTTCTGTTTCGGTCGATGCAGGGACTAGTTGCTAATGGTGTTCCACGAGACATAGACAGGAACGGATCCGATCCACCTTCCATTTCGCAGGTTTTTCCTTCAATTTTCACTGTTACGGTTGAGCGTTTTCTTTCCGCTTTCGCGTCTTAGCGTCCCTCATTGTAAACAGTTTGATGTGTATTCTCTCTGTTTGCGGTTTGCTTGTTTCGCGACACTTTCTTCTCTGCTCGCCGGGCTCGGCTTCGTGTGGGGGAATTGGCGCGTCTCGTCGGGCTGGTAGTTTCTTCTGTTCCCTGCAGACTTTCTCGATGTGCCCCCTCGTTTTTCTTGCAACTTTGGCAGATGGCACGAGAAATCTGCTATTCCGCTCTCGTGACTTCCTCCGCAGCCAGCGCATTCCGCCCAAAATTTCTTTTCGCGCTCTTTCTTGCCGCATGCCCCCGTTGCGGTGGGACTCGTCGTCTTCCGTCGTCTGACTCAGATGTCTCCCCATGAGTCTTCTGGTGGGTGTAACGGGCAGATTGTTTCCTTCTGTGTGGCCGGATTTTTTTCGTCCCTGCTCGTGTTCATCTGTTTTCCATGTAACGGCCGACTTTTTCGCGGCTTCGGCGCTGTGGCTTCCGTGATGGCCTCAACTAGGGTTATCTTCGGCTTGTTCAGCAGCTTACTTTGTGCGCTGAATTCGCTTAGCCCAAGATTTTACTCGTCCCTCCATCGCCTCGTCCTAGGTTTTGAGAATTCGCATTCTCCCTAATCTGTCGGAGTGCGGCACGAAGTCGGCTAGCGTCTCACCATTCTTTCTGGTCTCCTCCGGTAAGATTTCGTTATGCCGTCTTATGAGGTTTTGATACCGTTTGGTGCCGTAGTGTGTTTTCAGTGTTTCTGGAGCTCGGACCAGGTTAGCTGCTTAACGTCTCGGGGGCTTTTCGCCAGGGCCTTTTTGCCATTTTGAAAATGGTCCGGTCGCGCAGTGCGTTAGAAAAACGGCTCTTTTGCGTTGGCTCGGAGATTGTTTCCATCTCGTTGCTCTCCAGGTTACATCTGGAAGCGGTCTGTACACGAATCCCAGTCTTCCTTGTTGGGATTAAAAGGGTGCGTGGCGGTGCGTGTTTCCCACCATTTTCGTTGTTCGTTTGGGAATTTTTCTCTCACCGCGTGCTCGGTCCTCGCTGTTCAGGACGATCCCACGATTCGTCGCCAGTGGTTTTTGTTCGGAAAAAACACGAGGTAAGACGGGTTCCAACTAGCAAGTCTTTATTTAAGTCAGGATGTAGAAGAGGAACATTGGCTCAAGCCGCGCCGGTCTTTTTATATCTTTTGCACGCCGGCCGGCTTGCAGCCAATGACAGTTGGTTAATTTTGCCGCCTCCCGCGGCTGCAGGGATTGGTTCAAAAGGAACCAATCCCTTATCGTTCTTAAGCAGCCAATTGGGGAAAAGCCCCCCAAATTTATTTTTTGAAGCCGGTTATTTGCCATACAGAACAAGGTACCACATGGGGTTTTAAGGTCCAGAGCAAGCTGAATCACATGAGTTTGGCGTGAGGGTTATTTATTACCTTCTCTTGTCCTTGAGGCCTTCCTGTTACTGTGCAAGAGCAATGGTATTTTATTGCTGTTGTAGGGTAACTTTGTCAGGTTTGTCTGAGTTAAGTTTGGTTGAAGTGTGCTGATAGCAGTGAAGGGGCTTGATAGTGCAATTTCTATTGTGCCTGAAGGCTAACACACCCTTGTTCAGAAATACATCCTGTCTGAATGAATTACCAAATCTGCATTTCTAAAAGTTGTAGTAGGAAGAGTTAGCACCCACCCCTCAACCCAAGAAAAATTGAAATCGCCTAGGAAATATTCAAAAAAGCAGAATATTTCCTCTAAAAAAGTAGAAACTCAGCAGCAAACCCATTCACCCACCACCTTTGTTAATGGTGGTGCCATTAAGGCCTGGGCCAGAATACTTTACATAACAAATATCTCGCAGGTAAAGCTATAGCTATTTGCCTGGAACTCAGGACAGCCTATCAGAATTGTGCCCTGGGAGTCTGACAACCAATCATAATCAAAGCTCAAATTCAAATCCCAACAGAGGTTATAAAACCCAGGCACTCTCAGCCATAATCAGTCCCTCTTTTCTTGATCTTCTTCCTTCATACCTGAAGCATGTGATCATCCTTCCTTTTCACTCTGGAGCTCCAGGCCATGTGGTCCTGTCCACCATTAAACCTTCCAAACAGACTCCATGTTTCCAGTGTCTTTTTCTCCACTTGGAACTGAATCCAGAAGGATATTTCTTCCAACAGTTGGGGCCTTCGTTCCTACTTGGGGCAGAGAGCTGAGGCTCTGAATTTCTGTCTTTAGAAACATGATTTCTTTTAGGGAAAATATAATATTCTGCCTTTTTAATATTTCCTAAAATCTTTCATTCTTCTAAGAGGATTGGGTGCTAACTTTCTACACTCTCTACCTGAAAGAGACTATCCATGCCTTCATCCTCTCAAGGATAGATTATTGCAATATGTTGCTTTTGGAGACCACCTGGAAGCTGTAGCCTAACTGCTAGCAGAGGACCAGATGGGTGCTTCATCACTGGAGGTTTTTAAGAAGAGACTGGACAGCCATTTGTCTGAAATGGTATGGGGTCTCCTGCTTGAGTGGGGGGTTGGACTAGAAAATCTCCAAGGTTCCTTCCAGCTCTAATCTGATTGATTGACAGTTTCCAAACTTATGTAACACCAAGCTAACAGCACTGCATTGATTGCTAGTTGGCTTCTAAGTACAATTCATAATCCTGGTAACTACGTATAAACTCTATGTAGTTTCCTACTACTGGTAAGTTTCCTCTGGTCCCTATTCTGAGTATATCCATCCTGTCCATTGCATGTGTCCCATTCAAAGGACACTACGTTTCAGTGAGAGAGAACAAGAAATAATGCTTTTCAGTATTAGTTGTGTTCTTGGAGAACATCTTAGCCCAAGAAAATTCACATAGTTCCTCTCCAATGTTCTCCAAAAGTTCTGAAGTATATATGATACCCAAGTTTCTGAACTGGATGTTCTGGATTGTATTATTTTCACCAGTTTTAATATAGGTTAAAGATGGAGCCCTAAGTCATTTGTTGTTCGTCTCTTATTCAAGAAGTCATCCAATGTCATAAGGTTTCTACAAAGTTTTTACTAGTTGCTCTGTCTCTTATTGTTTTTCTTATTTCATTTCTTCACAGTTCTCTTTTTAGCTCTTTCTAGTAACTCAGAATGCAATTTTTAACAGCAATGAGACAATCTCCTGAACAAAAGCAAAATACTTGCTAAGTTTGACAGAATTATATTAAGGCACTAATCAGCAACGTTGTCAGATTCACTAAGTCCTTACCTGTCTGAACATACAACTCAGCAGTATTAAATCAGAATATTAAAATCATCTGCCAGAAATTTAAAATATAGCCGATTTGTGATATAATAGCCTGTCTATTCTGATTAGAGCATATTATTTTGACTTGTGAACTACACAAGAAATATCTATTTCTGTTTATAAAAGTAGGATAATGAAGGAGATAGTATTTCAGCATTCACATACACATAGATCAGTGTGAACGCACCATATTTTTAGCTCAAAAATGAAAATTCTACTGAGTAATTATGGAGGAAGCAGATTTGAACCTTGAAAAACAAAACTGTCTCTAGCACCTCAGATCAACAATGTAGGAAACAATCAAAAGACAGCTTCAAAAACAAAGAAGAGACAAATGAAACTTCATTTCTCATGATGATTAACACAACTTGACTCCAAAGCTCTTGTTTTGATGGCCAAAGGCGACAGCAGGAGTGTCAAACTCAAGGCCTGGGCCCCATATCCGGGGTGCTAGCATGGGGTGCTTAGATCTGGCCCATGGGGCCACCCTAAAAAAAGCGAAGGACCAGCCCATGATGCCTCTGCCAGGAAAAATGGAGCTCAGGAGGTCCAAGCTCCATTTTCCCTGGCACAGGGTTGCAGGAGGCTGTCATAGCTGAAAACAAAGCTCAGGAGGGCTCTCCTGAACTCTGTTTTTGCTGGCAGAGTGCTTGGTCACTCCCAACATGAGTGACATTGAGCTGGCCATGCCCATTCCAGCCCCCCAAGGTCAAACACAACCCTGACGCATCACTCAATGAAATCAAGTTTGACACCCCTGATCTAGAGGGGTTTTCAAACTTGACAGCTTTAAGACTTATGGACTTCAACTTCCAGAATCCCTCCTCTAGTCATGTTAGCTCAGGAATTTTGGGAGTTGAAGTCCACAAGTCTTAAGCTTGCCAAGTTTGAAGACCCTTGGGTTAGAAGGTCAGGAGAGCATCAAAATAAGTGGCCTTCATTGTATCTGTGGATGACTATGTATCTGGAGGTTTGTCTTGCTTTCATTTTGATAATGAAAAGCATAACTGGGATTATACTTTATTTCCCCAGCTTTCCCTCCTCAAGATCACAGAAACCCTGCCTCACCAATCAAGAGAAGCTCTGAAGGTCAAAAGGAAATGCCTCTTGGATTCCTAAGGCCTATCCCAAGGTCTTACATTAGGTTTAAAAGAAGCTTAAAGGATGCTGAGTAAATATCTAGTTTGCAATCTGGCAAGTAGATTTTGTGGAAAGATGCTAACAGAGTTAAGTGGATTAAAACAATCTATAAAAAGATTAAATATAGGGACTTCCGGTTTGCAAGGCTTCGGCGGCAGCAGGAATCCACAATTGTGCGTGGTTCCTGCTGCGCTCGCCGCTGGAGTGCCCACGATCCAGCTGGATTTGGGGGCTATAGTTACCCTGTAGAGGTAACTGAAGATAGGGGAGACTCAGCAGGGGTCCAGGGAAATCAAACCCCCCCTCCTCAGCTGGCTTAATTCTCTTTTCCGAAAGGGTGGAGCGACGGTCAGTAATGGCTGCCACAAAGAAGCTTTCATCCGGATAAGAATGTGCAGGAGGAAGCTGAGAAAGTGAAAGTTTTTGGCTAAACTGGGATGACAAGTAATATTTAAATACCCCGGAATTTAAGTTTTATTAAAGATATATCTTCCTATGAAGACGGGAAGAAGCGGCGAATGAAAGTAAAAAGGAAAGTTTGTTTTTTCTCACTCTCCTTCCTTATGGTGATAGCAAATGAATGGAGAAATTGGAAAAACCCGTTTTGGCATCAGCAGGTAATTAAAATTGAGAATTGAAGCTAAGGGGACAATAAAGATTTCTGAGCATTTGAAAAAAAGCTTTTTTTTGCTATAAGTGGGAAGGGAGAGGAAAAGAACTAACATTAAGATTTTCTTGGAGGAGGCGCTTTGGAATTTATAAGATTAGAGCGAAATTGTAACAAAACTTCTAAAAGATATGTTTCAACTGGAGCTTTATACTGAACTATAACCCCAGGAAGAGAAAATATAAAAAGAAGTAAGTGCTAATGAAACAGACTGTGTGTATTTGGATTGCTTGATGACTTTGGGACTTTTTGGAAATTATTATTTGAAAGACAAAATATTTGGGTTGTTTAAAAGAAACTTTTTACAATGGCACTACTTGCTGATGAACTGAAAATTGAATTTAAAAAGCAAAAAGAAGAGGATCAAGAAGGGAAGAGCTCTTCTGGGATCTGTTTTCCATTTTTAGAAATGGCGATTTATACCTACCAGAAACTACAAGAAACAGAAGATTGGGATGAAAAAGAAGCCATCTTTAATGACAAACAACTTTAGCAGGGAAAAAAAGGAAAGTGGGGAAAGAGAATGGAGAATTTAAGACTTAAAAAAACAACCAAAAAGGGAAAAATAAGATGAAAAATTGATATAATGTTAGAAAGCAACAGAAAAGAGAAATACAGAAGAAGGTGGAGTTCAAGAAGGTGGAGATTAAGAGACAAGGGGGTAAAAAGACAGGATTGGAGAAGAAAGGAAGGGGAAAAGGGAAGAAAGAAGTTACAAAAGTTTAAAAACAAGATGTAAAAAACAAGATCTATTCAGAGATAGTGGGTAAAAATATGATTAAAAAAGAGATTCTGCAAAGTACATGAATTGTATTGTATTTATATTTGAAATAATGTTAGAAAATTGGATTTAATAATAAGAGCTTAATGCTATGGATTATTGTTTTAATTATATTATAAAACTTATTCTTTTTTATTTTATAATATAGTCAGTAGTTTCAGAATGTACTAAGCAGAATCAGAATGAAAAGTATATATAATTTTAAGTGTTAAACTTTGGGGAAAGATTTAAAGGCGTCATACTTCAGTGATTACAGGAGAAATTTTGTGTTAATGAGAAAAAGATAATAGAAAATTGAAATAGAACATACAAGAAATATGCATAATATTTAAATGAGATGAAATAAATAAAATAGGATGAATTAAGAGGAGTGAAAAGAAGAGAGAAGCCTATATAGAAAATGTAGAATGGTAAATAAGATATGAAATTGGATAAAAAGTGAGCATGAATTTTGAATTTATGTCTGTATAAAAAGAATGTAACCAGGACTAACCTGCCTTTCCTCCAAAAAGAAGTTTTATGTTTTGATGTCTTGTGTTTTGTTTGTGTATGTTTGTTTATTGAAAACTAATAAAAATTTCCTAAAAAAAAAAGATTGAATATAGCGCTAATGGTAGCATCCAGTTGGGCTGCTTTAACCATGAAATATTGGCTGAGCTTGGGCTATTCAACCTCTCTCCATCTATTCCACCTTCTTAAAGAATAAGGCAGTATTGGAATTATAAACAGAGAGACAAATGCATCCAATTCTTGGCCTGTATTTTTGGCACACAATAACTTTAAGGTTTTACAGATTCTGAAAGTCTTTGAGATTAGATCTATCAACAAAAGCAGTCTTTTTTTCTTCAATTTTCTGTGTTTACATGCACACTTAGAACAACAAGCTTACAATGGGCAAATACCAGTGTCCATTATTTTTTTCAGTGATCCTATCTTAACCCAGATATTGTGTGTTCAAGGATTGTGTTTGTTTTAGGAACTTATATACTGTAGGCCAAAACACATTTGTTTGTAAATTAGTTCTATTGTTTGCATCACCAACTATGCAAAGGATATTTCAGCTTTTATTTTATTTCTTTATTTTATTTAAGTATCTACAGTTTATTCTAGTGAAAGGGTAAACTTTATTTTAATATTTGTCAGTGGTACCATTGATGCACCATAGTTTTTTTTTTTAAGTATCTGACACTCTGGTGATTGTCACCAGATGTCCCTGTTCACATGCCCACATGGTTGCTTATATATACAGAAATAGAAACTAGAAAGAAGAGGTAATGATATACATACACAGTTCAACTGATCTGGACTGAGAAACAGCTGTGAAGTAATTGCTGCCCTTTGCTTATTGGCCTTAGCCTTGAACTATATTGCTGTTGTTTAAAGGGGAAGAGATAAAAAACAGTTTGGCATATTCTTGCAATTATCCTTAAAGTATCAACACTAGGTCACTATTAGCCCAATATTTTGGCTATACCTTTTGTTTACTTCATAGTACAGTTTTAAAATGATAGTTACATTGTTTTTATTTTGCCTTGTTCCTCTATCACCATAATTTTTTAAAATATGAATTGTGAATAGCCCTGGAAATTGAGTAAGCAGATATCCTATTTCACAGTGTTCACGCATCCCTTGAGAACAGAAGGAGTGAAGGTTAGGCCAAAAAAGAGAACAATTGGGAACAGCATAATCATGTTTCCTCCCTTTGAGATTAATTTTATATCTCCTATAACAGTCAATATCTAAATGATAGCATCATACATTATCCCAGTTTTCATTTCTGAGATTAGATTAAAACATGTGTATGGTTGTGAGGTTCTGAAGACAGAACTAAAAGAAGAAACAATAACATGTAAAATTAAGCAGAAACCACAAACTATGAAACATAAATTTCTGCAAAGCTTTCTAAAGTGGGCCTCTTGGCAGACCTTTTGACATTTTACAACTTGGGCTGACTCTCCAGTTTGACTTGGATGACATAGAATTACAGTCATTGGCTTGACTAGATTGCAATCTTCATTACAGAGAAAGAGGAAGCTATATTCAACAGTTGATTGTTCATTGCTCATTCAAGGCTGCAGAGCATTTTGATAATCTTGGGAGTTTAAACTTGCGATGTTTTTGATTCACTCTTCCCAATTAAGGAATACCTGGCATGTGATTGGTGTCTTTGAAGAAGACTTTTTAAAAATCTTTACCTAAATGGCTTCCTCTGATCTGGAAAACATCTATCTATGTCAAGCCTTGTATCATCTTTGTCCCTTTTCCCTTTCCCTTCCCTGTTTGACTGGAAATGTTGGAAATCTTTGCTCCTTCCGATTTGAAGTAGCTGATTTGAAGCCCCTCCTTCCATATTCATTTCTTCATTGACAGGAAGTCCCTCCATTTCTACACTCTCCACTTCTGCACCTTCCAAACTAGTAGCTGCAGAAGGACTTAATTCTGATGAGAGAAAAGTTCCCTGAGGATGGGCTCCAACATGAGTCTGAAAGCTCTGGTCCTGGTGACCAACCTAAATTGAATCCTGTAACATTATTCTGGGACATGTATATTTGCCTTCATTCAAGAAAGACTTGACTCCAAAACATCCTATACTTTACATTCTCCTTTCCACACCATGGAAGTCATTCCAAGATCAGGAAGGAAGTATGGAAAACTGGATCTTTTCAATGTGGTTGGAAGCTATTGGTAAAACCCAATAAAATTGATATATAGTACTGTAGGTGTCAGACCCACAAGGTTGACCGAACTATGGGATCAATTCCACAGGATGGTTAAGATTACTGGTATTTTTATTGCCTATAATTACAAAATCTTGCAAAATCTCTCCTCTTTCTTATAGTACAGTACATGAGGAGGTGTTTATCTCAACTACTTCCGAATGTTATCTAGATCAGGGGTCTCCCACCTTGACAACTTTATGACTTGTGGACTTTAACTCCCAGAATTTTTCAGCCAGCATATTTTTCTACTTGCATTTTTACGTGCTTTTGAACTGCTAGGTTGGCAGAAGCTGGGACAAGTAATGGGAGCTCACCCCATTATGTGGTGCTAGGGATTTGAGCCACTAAACTGCTGACTTTTCTGACCGACAAGCTCAGGCATCTTAGCCACTGAGCAACTGAATCCCTATAGCACTGGTAGAGAGCCTAATTGATCCTTAAGGAGCCATTGAATGGCCTGAAGTTGGTAGAAGCACAAGAAGACTTACAGCTGGGGAAAAGGGAAGGACAAGAGACACTTGACAGCACAGGAAAATATAAGTAGGTGGTCTTACATAGCAATAACTCAGTGGAAGAATGAACTAAAATACTCTAATCTGGGTATGAGTACAAAATCAGGCTGATTGTCTTGCTGGTAATTTGCATAAAAGTAATGCTTTCAGGGCATTCCTGGCCTCAGTTTTTCCATCTAATCTCGGAAGGCAGATGGAATTCAACATCCAGTAGCTGAAGCCGAACTTTCCAACAATGTGATGTGAGTTTGTTTGTTTGTTCATATTTCATCATTCTTAACCACCCATCTCCCTTGTTGTGTGAGTCTCTGTCAGAAACCTGGTGATTGGGCTAATCTTGGTTCTTTGACTTGCTTTCCATCTTATTTAAAAGAAGTGTGAGCTTTTCTCCCTGACAGTTTGCTAACAATATTTATTTGTTTGTTTATTTGTAATATGATTTATTAAAATACTACCTTTTCTGATCATTGAAAGTTAAAGTTATTCAAAAGCGAGCTGCATGTAACCATATTCTCCAGCCTAGCAGCAATTTGGAAAGAATTATGGAAAAGTACTTTGAAAAATGTGTGAAAGCATAATCATTGCAACTGTTAGCAACTTTTTAAAGTGCCTAACAAAACAGCCCTCCAAAGTTTATTTATTTTTATTTTATTTATTTATTTTATTTGTCAATCCCTTACAAGATAATAGGCATAAGTATAAACATGAGTAAGAATACAGGAAATAGGTACAAACAAATGGGGACAATAGGACAGGAATGGGAGGCACGATTGTGCACTTATGCATGCTCCTTACAGACCTCTTAGGAATAGGGTGAGGTCAATAGTGGATAGTTTGAGGTTAAAGGGGTGGGAGTGATACCTAAAAGGCAGCTGACCATCTGACTAACTCATAAGAACACAATTGCCATTACTAGGGGGAAAAGTGTGTTGAAAGCTGGGCCACCCTTGTTAATCTGTGAGGCTGCACTATATCTTCAAAATATAGTGAAAATTATAAAACCCCTTTTCTGCCATCAGAGCTTAGGCCCTTTCTAAGAATTTCAGGTCAAAATACTTTGACACAACCAGTTTAAAACATGCAGCATAATTGACAGATATATCCTATAAACTATTGCCTACTAATTTATGATGATTAGTAAGTTCTTTCAGAGTATTACGTCTACAATGATGTAAATCTTCTATTTAGAGATAATATTTGTTTATCAAGAAAGAAGCTGCCAGTATCTGGAAAGGTTTATATCAGTAAAATAAACCCGGAGTGCTGGCAAACAAAACATTAGTGAAATGCTATATTTACTTTCTGTATTGAATTTTTAATTTCATTTCCCCATTTTGTAAGGGAAAAACCAATACAAGCATGATAGTGAAGAGGAATGGGAAATCCCAGAACATTCTGCACTATTCCTGATATCTAATCTTTGTATCTTCCTCTTCCTCCCCCTCCCGTCAAAGAGTAAAATGTTGTAAATTAGCCTGCTTTATTTGAATCCTTTCACCTGGTAGTTGTTATAAAGGTGGGCTTAGCCACCAGGTAATTTCTAGTTTGCTACCACGATCCAGGACATCAGAAGTGGAACATTTTGATTAACAAAGCAATAACCAGTCTTCTTAAATAGCTAACTAACTTTATTATTGTTACTGATCAGCATTAGGCTTCCTAAACAGGCTGAATTTCATTTAACTTTCATGTTCTGTAAAATAAATTAGAGCCGGAAGTAAAAGAAATAGAAAGGAGCAACCTGTCTAATATCATGCAAGCGGTATGCCTTAACAATCTTTGTCCAAGTGTGTATACTGGATTATCTCCAGTTATATATTCTGAAAAGAAGGTGAAAGCTAAAAGGTTATGCACCAAAATAATAAACAACTAAAAATGACTGTACGAGGATTTCTCGCAAAAATCTCCCTCACTTGTAAAATTGCACTGTTGCAAATGTACCCTTTATCTTTCTGGAATAAACACAAAGTTTGTTAAGTTTTGTATTTCTAGGCTTTTGGCAAGAAAATCCAAAGCACTTTCCTTTCTATTTTTCGAGTAGCAACATGATGAAAGCTGATGTCCTTGGAAAAAAAGTATAGTCTGAAAATATTGTGATACTGTCAGACAACAGTCACCTCAAACTCTTGCTTGGGCCCTTTGGGATTAAAAGTTCACCTAAAATTTCCATCCTTGGGAGATGGAAATAGCTGATTGTAGGATGGTTTGAGTCAACTATTGACATCTCCAACTCAAGTGGAGAGTGGCCATCCCAACATCCGCATAAATTCTTTGGATAATCATCATCTGTAAATAGTAATTGTAAGCAAGAAGCATAGTTTGGTGTCATGTATACTTAAAACGATCCATCCAGATAATCCTTCCCAAATTTATGGGATCACCCAAGAATCTGCTGCATGTGTCTGGCCTGATCAGATCTCGTTGCAAGATCCTGGGTCCTCCCTTACAGAATGTTGGATAACATACCATCAATAAAATGGACTTCTTCTTACTTCCTACTTAAATGTGACTGCAATCTTGAAATCTCAAAGACAGGAATCTTCTGGTGCAGAACAACACATTCTGAACTCTCTCCTCTTTCATCTATGGAGATTCTCAGTCATCCAGGTCATGGTTGTTCCAAAGGTGCTTTTTTCAAGAGGCAACTGGACTTTCTGGTGGTTTCTTTCTTTCTTTTCTTTGAAGACATTTTGCTTCTCCAAAATGCTTCTTCAGTTCAGTTGGAAGGATTTATACTCCTTGCAGACAGCTGGTTATTTGCATTCTTTCAGCAGGTCATTAAGGTCACCTGGAGGTTTTGTTTGTGTCATTAGGGTCAATAGTTCCAAGAAGGCTCCACATCAATTGCACCACTCAGTTGATCCCTATGACACAGATAAACCTCCAGGTGACCTTAACAACCCATTAAAACAATGCAAATGACCAGCTGTCTGTATAAATCCTTCCATTCACCACCATCCAGTCAGAACTGAAGAAGCTTCTTGGATGAGAAGTGAAGTGTGTTCAAAGAAAAGATATAAAACCCTAGAAAGTCCAATTGCCTCTTGATAAAAGCACCTTTGGGCCTCTCTTTCTTAAACTCAAAGCATAGAACACATAATCTATTTAGGGCACATACCATATGATTCACTTTTGTCTACCATTCAATGCTTCATAGTCATGATGGAGCCCTTTCCTTGGCTTAATAGAAATGGCTAAGAATGTCCCTACTTGATGAACCGTGGGGTATTAGGAAGTCCAGCCAAATGGATGGCCATCTGTTCTAGTTATCCTTCACTGGAGACTTGGAACAAGAGTTTGCCAGGGAGATTTGAAATTATCTTCCTTTTTAATTCATAAGAGTGTCCTTTATGTTGCAACAGAAGTTACTTCTTATAACAGAAATTCTTGTGATGACCTGGGGCGTAGCACATAGGCAACACAGTCAAATAAGCAATAAGAATCCCTTTATTATCTCCAACTTTGTCCCCAATGTCCAGGTTATCTACAGCTAGAGAAAAACTCTCCCAGGAACAGCCTTTAACTATAGAAAATTCAGTCCAAAACAAGATACACACAAACTGTAACTCAAAATCCAAGCAAACCAAACTGAAGTAATTAGCTTGACAGGACAGGGGAAGGAATTTCAATGTGAAAGCATGGGAAAACTCATACAGTTGGGAAGATGCTAGGAATACAGATAAGCCATGACAATACAATACAAGTTAAATTCATGTTTACTCCCAACAGCTTGCTGCGCGCAGCTTCCTTTTCTATACACTGTGTTCCCAGCTGTAGCTAATGAAGGGAATCAGGACCCTTTCCTCCTCCATAAGCCACACAACTCACATTGCTCCCTTCTCTATTCCTCCTTGGGTGCCCTAGGATGAAGAGGGGCTGGGCCTGGGTTTTCCTCTGAATTCCCTCTCTCTTGCTCTACCTCTCCCCTGCTCTGCCCAGCCGGACTTTGCCCTTTCCCAGTTTCTTCCACAGCCAATGGAGCCAGCTGTTCAGCTTCCCCCTCCAAGTCCGACAGGGACATGACATTGCTTTACCTTTCAGAAGCATAGAATTCGAAACAAAGTATTTGTTTAGCAACTGCCTTATAGGATGATTATTCTCAATTATAATAGTATCATTTTATAGGTGTGGGATATTGAGTTGGAGAAAAAAGGGATTAAGAATTAATCATACAGTCAAATTCATGTTTGCATGGAATTTATTTATTTGTTTTTGTACATATTTTTAAACAGTGGTGTTGTATATTGTTGCTCCCAAACAATATGGCTGGTAAGTGGCACTTTTCCAGAGTTGTGAATATACCATGGTACTTCTTGATAAAATATCAAGATGAATTTATGGACCATAAATAATGAACCCAATAACTTGTGAACATTTGTGTTGCGCTCTGAGTGAACAGCTTGATTTTAGACTGCAAGTAGGAACAGATCAAGACAATAACAAGTGATCATATTCCTTGTGCAAGAATTTATTTTTCCTTCAGGGCAAACTAATTTGGCAGAGCAGGTGACAGAAGTAAAATATCAATTAAGTTGCAAAGAGACTGACAAAGTGTTGATTGCCTCACAAATGTTTGAAACTACACAGAGCAGTTTATGGCAAAGTGTGATTTGAAAAGTTTAAATAAGGAGGGTAGTGTGATAATCATCAGATCTTACTTATTATGGCTTTAAAGAATTTTCTATCCAAAACAGAAAAATTGCTAAAACCAATCCATGTACCACATGGGAAAATAGATTTATAATAACAACTACCTTCAATTTTAACCGACATAAACCTATTTTCAAAATGGTTACTGAGCTGACTCTCTGGCTGGAATATTCTCAAATATTAAGATAAATATGACAGCATATTCATAATTGTGTTGGATTTGCAAGTTACTCTAAAGTTAATGTGATTTATTTGATTTGGTTTGACCTGTTGTGAAAATCCAGTCATTCACTTTTGGAAATCATGGAAACCTAGAATGTATGTTAATCTGGCCAGTTATGCCTGCTTCTTTTTATCTTTCTTGGGTACACACAATCATACACCATATTTTTAGGTAACTGCAACTTCTGCTTTAATTAATCCTGTTGCCTGCAACTTGAGGAAACTCATAACAAAAGTGAAATAATTTGACATGACCCCCTAATATGTATTCAATATTAAACAAGAACAAAAACATGTGACTTGAATACTTTCTACTGGTTTGCAAAGTATCAACTTTGCTCATCTGATAAATCTTCAATTCCAGTCCTTGTTGGGATAGTGGAAGCTTTTATACACCCTATCAGGAAAGAACAAAATTGGAGAAGGATGATATTAAATAATGTAGGATCTTTAATGATGAGAAGGGAAACTTCATATTTTGTATTGGCATGATTTGAAAATCGTAAAGGTGGCTACCCGTATGAAAAGGTTGCCTTTGACAAGAAAGAATAGATTTTTGATAGAATTTTGGTGCAATTATTAAGGAGCTGGCCTAGAAACCAGGAATCTGTGAGTTCTAGTCTTGCCTGAGGTATGAAAGTAAAGTGGGTAATTTTGGGCCAGACAGCACAACTCACTTTGCAGGTATCAGCTTTGGAATCGTTATTAAAAGCTGCCACACAGCTGTAGAGGATTGGAGGGGGCTGATATTGTTTGAGAAGCTCTCAGTAGACAAAATAGATTCCTTAGTAATTCAAGGTCATTGTGAATGGTGCAGCAAGAAATGGGACCGAAGGGGGATTGGTTCATGTGATGCATGATGTGGGGAAAAGGGGGTGGTTTGTAGGTTGGGAAGTCTGGGGGAAAACTGTAGTTCTGGAATTCCACAGAGGTACCAGGTTTCTATTGTAATAAAAGTACTTTGAGATTATGGTTGTCTTGGAGTTACTGGCTGGAATGGATAATCTCTGGAACGCTGACAGTAGGCTTATTGTAGAGAAAATAGGAGAAGGAAGGAGTATTATATATGTTCACTGCCTTGAGTTATTTATAAAAGTAGTAAAGGTATGATAAAACAATCTAACTGATAAATAAACAAACCTAGAAAATGAAATTAGCAAGAAAAGTAGGCTGAAACCAGCCACATATAAGAAAAGGGAGTGTCATTTCTGTTTTATGCCCATATTGATCCTTAACCAAAGATGGGAACATTAACAAAAAACCAAATAAAAGCCACCGGAGCTTAGTGAAGATCCTGGGACTGGTCCCATCAGATTATAGCTGATCACAAATACACTTCCTTTTTTCATTCTGTAATCATTAATGGAGAGTGAACACTGAAGAATTATTCCTGCTTTCACAGTTGGGACAATGTGATTGTGCAGTGCCCCTTAGTGGCTTTTTGAGAACATGACCCCAATTTTGTTTGCCGACAAAGCCAAAGTTAAATATATCTTTTGCCTGGGACAAGAAGATCATGCTCTGTTTGAAATGTCATGTGCTCTCTTGGTGAGGGATTCTCCAGACCCTTGAACCATTTGTTTTATGTTTCTTCCAAAAGGTCCATTGATTTTATCTGAGAATTCCTAGGTCTAGGGATGACATCATAGCACCCTTCCAATATTTGAGAAACTGTTACAGAGAAGACAGGATTGACCAATTCTCCAAAGCACCTGAGTCTAGGTCAAGAATTAACAGATGGAATATTATCAAAGAGAAATTCAATTAATTAATTAAGGAGTTAATGATAAATTTCTTGTTTGTGCTTTGAAAATGTTTGAACTTTTGCATACAGTTAGCACTGTCCATTAGCTAAGATTTTGAAAGATTTGGAGTAAACATTTGTTGCTGATCATGGTTCTTCAACCACCTGGTAAAGTAGGTCTGAAACAATTTTGCTCAATGGGCAGGAATGAATACTTTCAAAAAGTCAGTTTCTGTTTCTTCTTTCTGAACCATTATTCAGTGATTCTGAAAAACAGATATGAAAGGAAGTACAAAAGGAGATGCTGATTGTCAACACACACAAAAATGTAAACATTAGTGAAATGCTGCACAGAATGACTCATTCCCCAACTCATTTACTCATCCCTTAACTTTCTAATTTCTTAGAATAGGCAGAAAGACTGATATGATCAATGGTTGCCTAAATAATTCTGTCAAACATTGTAGTTTAATATAGAATAATAGAGTTGAAAAGGAGATTGGAGGTCTTCAAATTCTAGGCCTTCTAGCTCAAGCAGGAACTAATATACCATTTTGGACAATCTGTACAATCTCTGTCCAATCTCCTGCTAAAAGTGATGGTGCACCCACAACTTCTGAAGGCAACTCTTTCCACTGATTAACTGTTTTCAGTTTTCAGTTCTAGTTTGGATCTATATTGATAACTTTCCATCTGTTACTTCTTGTCTTTCCCTCAGGTGATTTGGAAAATAGGCTGTCCCTCTATTCTTTGTCACAGTCCCTCAACTATTGGAAGACTGTTATCATGTCACACCAAGTCCTCTCTTTGCTCGAGTAGACATACCCAGTTCCTGCAACCGTTCATCATATGTTTTAGTCTCTGGACCCTTTATCATCTTTGTTGCTCTTCTCTGCACTCTTTCTTGAGTTTCATCATCTTTTTTATATCACGGTGACCAAAAATGGATGTGATGGTCTTACTAAAACTAACTAATATGTCACATGATCTTGATACTATTCCTCTGTTGGTACAGGCTAGGACCATGACTTTTTAAATCAGTGTCAGGGAAGTCAATATCCATACTACAATTTAATATTGTCTTCCTCGTCTCTGTTGAAATTTATCTCGTAAGAGAAGACCATTTGGAGATTCCAGTTCAGTTGCCCAAATATCTTGACAAGCATTGCTAATGTTACTCACAGTTGTCTAATTCAAGTGGGTGATTTCATATCCGGTTCCCATCATTTGTCTTTAAAATATTGGTGAGTTATGTATGTATTAACTATACTCTCAAACTGACCCTTTCAATCTCTCCTCTGAGAGTCAACAAAGCCAATGTTAAATATACTTGTGTTGCTCTGCAGCTCTTTTAAATGGTTGATAGTTTTTTGTCCCTACTTGGCCAGGAGCAGAAAGGAGCTGGTTTAACTCCTACCTCCCTTCGTCTTCCCTTGTACATGCATGTGGAAAAGTCTTGTGCAAGCAAGTGTGCAACCAATCGTTCTAAATGGTCCCATGCCCAGCAACAGAAATTGGGGCAATTTTCAAAATAGTACCCTGTGAAATATATAATTTATTTTAGCACTTTGGTGGAAAATGAGTTATTTGGAGAAATAGACACTTCTGAATTTGATTTGCTAGAATGCGAAAGCAAAACTTTCAGTTTTCAAAGAAATGCTGGAAGGTTGTTGCTCTTTCAGCTATTTAGGAGCACTTAAAGCAGTTTGGTACAGCAGTTATAGTTTGACTTTACTGTTAAGATATTCTAAGATGAAAGTTAAATATCTGCTGTTTTGTTATGGAATTACTCGAGGCACAAATTTTGATCTATTTCTGGAAGACCCAAAAATCTACTTCTCATTCAAAGGTAAATGCCACAGTTCCAAGTATTTTATTGCTAGTTGAAAGCAGGATTCCCCTGATCAAAAAGATGTACAGGAAATATATTCCACAACTTAAAGTTTTCAGTGGTCCTCAAGATTCTCTATAGGTTATCAGCAAATTATAAAATGATGGAAAGGAAACAATCATTTAAATTACTTAATTTAATTACAACACATGATGTTGTCCATTCATATTTGGTTTTTAAAATAGCATTTTATTCACTTACTTACAACTGTAAAAACTGAAAAAGAAAAAAGAAAAATTCCATCTTCCAACTTCCATTACTATAAGTATAAACAATTTTAGTCACCTATCACTTTCTCTTAAGTACAACAAATGATGTTTTTTTCCAATATTCCACTTCTTATCTGAAAAAAATCTATAAAGTTTTATATTTTGTCATTTCAGTCTTGGTGTCAGAAAAAGTCAATTAAGGTTTACCAGAAATAACAACACACCTACAGTATGTTAAGAGAGGAAGTGGAAGTTAGTTGTGGGATTTTCCACCTCTAAAACTAAAAATATCCTAACTAGCCCTTGATTCAGACATGAGATAGATCTGTATTCTTCCTTGTTCTCTTTCATAAAGCAAAATGTTTGGGGATGGAAAATCCCTGTTTCACATACAAGAAGGATCAATTGAAGATGCAACCTTTCCTGATCTGCAAGAAATGTAAAACTATATGATTTTATATGAAACAATATAATGTTTATAGCAATAAATTATATAACTACAATGATAAATTAGAATATTAACTAATATAAGATCTAGTTCCTTAGATATTTCCTCTTGCATTTTAGTATTTCTTTTGACAGTCATAGTAAGAAATAAATTTTTCAACAAATTTTTCACAAAGGAGGCAGGTTGTCTAGATATTTTTTTTCCACAATGACAGCAACACAGTCAAATCAATTGAGTGACAACTGTTCCATTTCTCTGTTGCAGATATGAATTATCGCTAAGATTTATAACTTCCATAAAACATTGCCTGCGGCAATGGATATAAGCGATGATGCCAAGCAGTACAATGTTTGAAAATATGATCTTATGCCAGCCATCTATGAGACAACATAAATATTACAAGGCAATATTTATGGAAATGTTTAGGATTGGGAGTACCAAAAATAAAATAGAAAATATCTGGAGTTGTTACACATCAAATTCAGTTAAAATCCAATACTTGCGGAGGCAAGATTATATTGTATCATATATTCAAAAGCAACAAAGAAAAAGGAAGGAAAAAAACTTCATTTGTGGCAGTTTTCTGTCTGTACTGTAGGTGACACTATATAATTAGAGATGTGATATGTCTTATTTTGTAAGACAGTTATACCATTTAGTTGAGATTTAAGGTGTCAGCCAAGGAGATATTTTTGTGTGTGTGTGTGTGTGTGTGTGTGTGTGTGTGT
>BHFT01032145.1:0-39664 GCA_004320025.1 Laticauda laticaudata
TTCCTCTGAATGGTGACCTGCTTGGGAGCTGCTTCCCTTTATATCCACGGGGCTGACGCAATGCATCCTCCCTGCATACGCAGTGAACGCTAGGCATTTGCTAGGCATCCCCTAGGCATCCCCTAGGCATCCACTAGGCTTCCACTCTGCATCCGCTAGGCTTCCGCTCTGCATCCGCTTCATCTGCTCGGTGTCTGCTCTGCATCCACTCTTTCCGTTCCGCGTCCACTTTGCTGCGCTCCCCCAGAAGCCTTGCGGATGTGCCATTCGCTTCCATCTGCTTCCATCCGCTAGGCTTCCATGGAGCATCTGCTTTCCATCCGCCCTGCGTCCTCCCCCCATCCGTTACTTTCCGTGTTGTCCGCTCTGGTAATGCAAATTTTTGTCCCTTTTGAGAGCGGATAACAACAGATGGAACATTTTTCTCGTCCGCTGTGTCCTTTTAACAAACATTTTGCATCCGTCGGCCAGTGTGACAGGGCCTTAATTTATATTAAATAAAATCTGGAACAATCTTAATGATAAAGACCATACAGTCACCACTTAGTTTTAGTCACCACAGAACATTGTGAAAAAGTATCAGTCCCATCATGTATGCAGACTATTAGTGAATTATATGTAAAATATTTTGATATAAAAGTTATGATTCTTGATAAATATAGGGTATTTAGAGGAAAATGTTGTGAAGCAAGAAGAGAGCATTTTAAGCCTCTTTAGAAACTAAAAAGATTTGTTTTATTATCAAATGAAAAAAGGCATACGTTAAAGGAGCACTTAAAACTAGTGGTTTCTGTTTATACTTCTAACAAATATTCTCTTGTTGCTTGTTCAAAGAACAGGCAAACAAAGGAAGCATATACTTTTGAACACTAAAATTATTTGCCAGTGTGGCACATTGGGAGTGGGAGGAAAACATGATTTCACATAAAATATTCATGAGGTTAGATGAGGAGCAACAATTTTCAATTATACACTAATATCATACAACCTTATAAGCTTTATGTGAAGACTTTACCTTACCTCTCCCTAGGCAGTGACCATCTTTCGTTCAACCTTGCCATGAGATGAAAGTCAAAAAGCTCTGGTGGAAACCTTAATCTGATATATATTTCCATGGATAAAAAAAATCTGCATGTGTTGCCAACTAATTTTCAAATTCTTCCAAACATCTTGCTTAAAACCCTCTATGATTGCTGCAAAGGTTGCCAAAAACAAGCAAATAAACAAAACCCTAAACACTTCCAAGAATTATTGTCTATGGAGATTCTATGCAGATTCTCAGTCATCCAGATCATAATTGTTCCAAAGATGCTTTTTTACTTTTTATTTTTCTATAGGCAATTGGACTTTCTTTCTTTTTTTAAAAGACATTTTGCTTCTCATCCAAGAAGCTTCTTAAGCTCTGACTGTGTGATGGGGAATGGAACATCACCATCGTGCCAACTGATAAATGAAGATGAACAGTCATCCTGAACACAGATGACGACAAGGCCAAGGTGAACAATCTTCTGAAGGAAACTGCTACATATGAGACTGAAGAAAGACTCTACCAGTAGTTATAAGAAAACGGTCATTGATTTCTTGCAACAACTACTAAAGGGCAATGCAATCAACAAGTCACAATATTACCGTCTTTACCCTGGGGAAGCCATCACATGCATATACGGACTCCACAAAATCCACAAAAAGAGAATTCCACTCAGACAAATTGTCAGCAGTATCAACTCTGTCATCTATAACACTGCAAAATATTACAACACTGCAAAATATTGTGACCTTTCTATTAGCTCCTCTAGTTGGCAACACCACTCATCACATCAGCAACTCACAGGACTTTGCCAGCAAGGTTTTGGAAAGTAAAACTGAACATGGATGAAACATGGTTTCCTATGATGTGTTTTCCCTCTTCACCTGCATTTCAATAATTGAAGCTGTCATGATAATGAAAAAAACAAGACAGCACCTTAGGTGACAGAACCAACCTCAGCCCAGATCATATATGTTCTATGCTGGCCCTCTACCTATTTTAAATACAATGACGGTTTCTACAGACAAAAACATGGCTGCATCATGAGTTTGCCTGTGTCCCCCACTGTGGCCAATTTCTACATGGAAGAGGTAGAAACTAAAACCCTAGACTTCTTCACAGGAATTCCATCCACTCATTGGTATACCTATACAGACGATATCTGGGTCAAGATCAAAACACAGGAATTGGAAGCATTCATTAAACATATCAACTCTGTGGACAGATATATCAAATTCACATGGCATGATGTTAAGGAAAATAGTCTAGCCTTCCTGGATTGTGCAGTATACATTAAATAAGACAGAAGCCTTAACATTGACGTTAACAGAAAACTTACCCACACATATCAATATTTACATTTTGATTCCTTCCACCCACTGGAGTACAAAATGGGAGTTATCAGAACCCTACACCACTGAACTAAAGTCCTGCCTACTATTAAAGATGGGAAACAAAAAAACCTAAAACACATCAAGGAAGTCCTCAGAAAGTGTGGCTATCCCCAAGTGTGGCTATCCCCAACTCCTCCATAACTGACAACAAAGAGAACAATAAATGAAGCAACATTGTCATTCCATATGTTGCAGGAATATCAGAAAGCTCAGGAGGATCTTCAGACAATACAACATATGTACATACTTTAAACCCAAGAAGCTTGTCCACCCCAAGGATTAAAATCCAGGCACAAACTAACCAACGTGATCCATGCAGTACAATGCAGTGAGCCATGTCAGATCTATACATTTGGAAAACAAAACAACCACTTCATAAACAGCTAATAAAGGACAACAAACCCATCAGAATTAGATTCAGCAATCCATCTGCATTTAAAAGACAAAAGCTACTTTTTGAAGACAACAAAGTCCACATTTTGGACAGAGAGGACCACTGGTTTGAAAGAGGTCAAAGAGCCATCTATGTCAAAATTGAACAGCCCTCTCTAATAGAGGGGAGGGATGTAACTTCATCTATATCCAGTCTACACCATAGTCCTTTCAGCAGTTCCAGGAAGGCTCCACACCCATTTGCACCACTCAGGTGACCTTGATGATACAGATAAAACTCCAGGTGGCCTTAACACTCACTAAAAGAATGCAAATGATCAGCTGTCTGCAAGGAGTGTAAATCCTTCCATTCCCAACCATCCAGACAGAGCTGAAGAAGCTTCTTGGATAAGAAGTGAAATATCTTCAAAGAAAAAAAAAAGGAAAAAATACCACTTATTTGTGTAGATACGTTTAAAATGCACAGAATAGTTATTTTAGAATGTCCAATCCTGGTTTTATAAAGAATTATCTCAGGAAGGATTGGTGTAATTTCTATCTAAGTAGATGTGAAATAGGATAAGTATCAACATTTCTGAGACTTCTATTTATTACTTAACTAAATAACAATAAAAAATAACTAGGAATGATATGATGGCAGCATTCCGATATTTGAGGGACTGCTACAAAGAAGAGAACATCAACCTATTTTTCAAAGCACCAGGAGGCAACACAAGATACAATGGATGAAAACTAATCTAGGAAGAAGCAACCTAGAACAAAGAAGAAATTTCCTAACAATGAGGACAATCAATCAGTGGAATGACTTGCCTTCAGAAACTATGGGTATTGCATCATTTGAGGCTTTTAAGAAGAGACTAGACATACCAAATTCCTACAACCGTTCTTCATATATTTTAGAATCTAGTCCCCAAATCATCTTTGTTTCTCTTCCCTGCATTCTTTCTAGAGTCTCAACATCTTTTCTGTAATGTGGTGACCAAACTGAATGCAGTTTTCCAAGTGTGGTCTTAAGGCTTTATAAAGCAGTACTAATGTTTCACATAATGTTTATTCTATCTCTCTGTTAATGCAATCCATGATTGTATTGGCTTTTTTGCTGCTGCTTAACACTGCTGGCTCATATTTAAGTGATCATCCACTTGGGCTCCAAGATCCCTCTCACAGTTACTGTTTTGGGGGTTTCACCTAATCTGTACCTGTACATTTGATTTTTCTTCCCTAAGTATAGAACCTTACTTTTCTTTCCACTGAATTTCATTTTGTTAAATAGCACCCAGTGTTTGAATCTGTTGAAATTCATCTTAGTCTTGAGCCAATCTTCTGTGGTATTAGCTATTCCTGCTGCTTAGTGATTGAAAAATTGATGAGCTCCCTTTCTTTTTCCTCATCTCGATCATTTATGAAGCTATTGAAAAGTAATGGGCCTAAAACAGAAGAGTATCCCAGTACTTACTTTCTGACATGTAGATGTAGTTCCATTAAGGACTAAAGTTTGGTTGTGGTTTCTCAGCCAGTTACAAATCCATCTGTAATCCTGCTGTCTATCCCACACTTTTCTCATTTACTAAGAAGTAGATTGTGGTCTACTTTGTCAAATGCCCTACTGATATCTAAGTATATATGTATATATGTACACAGCATTTTGCTGGTCGATTAATTTATTTACTTTGTTGAAGAATGAAATAAGATTTGTTTGGCATGATCTGTTTTTGACAAACCCATGTTGAGTTCTGGTTATAACTTTCCCTGCTTCTTGCAGATTTTTGCTTGATTATCTTCTCCATGATCTTCCCAAATATTGATGTCAGGCTGATTGGTCTGTAGTTTTTTTTCTGTCCCTTTTCTGAAGATGGGAATCACATCAGCTCTTTTCCAGTCCTCTGATAATTTCCCAGTGCTCCAAGAACATTGGTTCAATGGTTCCAAATCATGTCTTCCAGCTCTTTCAGAACTTGGGATATAATTAAAAAGGTGCCAGTGATTTGAATGTATTTAGAGCAGACTAGTTTTTTGCTTATTTTAATTTGTAATCCTAGTTTGGTTTTTTTATAATTCTGTTTTTGGTAAATTGGGCTGTATTTTATTTTTGTGTGAAGACTGATGCAAAAAATGTGTTAAACAGCTCTGCTTTCTCTCTCTTGCTCATTATTTCTTTGCCATCTTCGCCCATTAGTGGACTAATCATTTCCTTGACTTTTTTCTTGTTTTTTATATTTTTGGAAGAATCTTTTTATCATTGTTATTAACATTTGTTGCAAATCTTTGTTCATTAATTGTTCTCCGCTTTTCTGACTTCATATTTGCAGCTTTGGGATATTTTTTGTTTGTAGTTATCCTTTTTCTCTTTCAGTTTATCAGAGTTCTTTAGGCAACCATGCTGGTTTCTTCTTAGATTTCTTGTTTTTCATTTTCAGTGATATTGAGTTGGACTGGGTTTTATAATCACATTTTTCAGAGTTTCCCAGGCTTCTTGAGTTTTTTTCCCTTTTAAGATTTTATTACATGGAATCCTTGTCAAGTTCTCTCCATGTTTGTTAAAATTAGCTGTTTTAAAGGCTGACTGGTTTGACTATGCTCTATTGTCTGCAACTGCCTTACACTGAATTTCAGCATTACATGATCATTGTCTGCCAAAGTTCCTGCAACTTCAATCCCCTTTATCATGTATTCTCTATTAGTAAGAATTAGGTCCAGTATAGTTGTGAAAAAGCAGAGTTCCATGTAAGCAAACTGGCAAAAGATCCAACAACCAGTTCTTGACAAAATTTATCTTTTGGCATCTTATATCCCACAAATTTCTATACCTAGCTCCAGTTCTAATAATTCTATCCTGCTTGAGACTTGGGCCATCTATTATTTTACATCAGTCAGCAACGAAAATCTAGCATTCTGAATTTCATACCCTTTCCTGTTTTATATTCAGAAATCCTTAAATTTATCTTCTATTGAAGAATTTGAAATGGTAAATAGAAACTTAATTCCTCTAGAATTCTTGAATAAATCCTGATAGTTCTCTTATTTAAAACTATCAACTTCTTACTGCTACCTAAAGACTAGAATTATTCCATCATACTTTCAAACGACTTTAATCTTTAATAACAAGGATATTCCCAATAAGTTTACATATAATTAATGGGCTCAAAACATACAGAAAACAAATGTTATAAACTTACTGACTGGATGATCCAGGAAAACAGATGGCTGCATAACAAGCAGATTCAGACCAGGTTAATCAGTATATAATCTTATACCATCTGGGCAAGAAGTATTCAAACTCCATACCATTTTGTGGCATCTTTAAATTTAATTCTTTAGGACAAACTGTAGAGGAAGTTACCTGCCTCTTCCTTTGATCATCTTCTTTTCAGGAAGATAATGCTGATGTTTAAAAACACTTTTATGAAGCACAAATCAGATTTAAAACAGGTCTAGGAACAATAACATCCTTTTGTTCTAGGTAACAAATCTGAAAATTAATTGTACTAAAACAAAGGAAGTTGTGTTCACTAGACATTTTTAACATTTTCTATATTTGGAAAATTACTGATAAACCTATTGAACAAGTGAAGGACTCTGAACATTTATTACTCATTTCAATTTATATATCTTTAAGAGTAACCAAATAAATTCACTCTTATAAGGAACACAAAAATCTTCTGAGATTATCAGATTTGAAGCCCTAAAAGCAAAAAAATAACTTTATACCTCCAGCAACCAAATAATCAAAGAGATCTTTTTAAGTTTGCTGTTACATGGTGTACCACATTGTACATACAAGGAAACATATCCTTTTAATAATTCAACTCAAATAGCATATACCTTGATTCACAATTTAACATTTTATTGAGTTATAAAATATTGTAAAACACAAAAGTAAATAGAAAAACAGTGGAAGAAAAAGGGGGAAGAGAGATGAAGAAGGATAAGAAAAAAGAAAAAGAAGCATTGACTTCTGACTTTCTCTGTTGCAGTAAAATAAGGCATTAACATCAATTCACAACTTTTTGCTTTTTCATAATAATATGAACAAGCCATTTCTGTAAAGATCTATCAATCTACTTGGTAAAAAAAAAATCAAATTTTCATTCTTTTTCACTTCAAGCATGAAGTTCAGAAGCGGTCTCCAGGTGGAAACAAAAGTACTTAACATATTTTTCAAACTATAAAATGCTCCAAAGTATAAGGTGCACCTAGCTTTTGGGAAGAAAAACAAGAAAAAAAAAAATCTGCCTCTGGCTCCCAGCAATTTGCCTCCTTGCATCAAACAGCAAACAGCCTGGTCAGCTTCAGCATAGCCTGATTTAGCAAAAGAAGCTGATTGTCAGTTGGATGTGCCTCCCAACAATCAGCTATTTCAGACTGCAGGGATATCATCGCCTATTACTGCCTCTACACGTCCCATTTTTGGCCTCCGCAGTTATGCCCGTAGTTCAATGCAGATGGCATAACACTTTAGCTTTAAATAAATTTAGGAATGCCATATACATCCTAAATGTTATAATCTGTTCAACTTTACTCAGACTGATACTCAAAATAGAAGGTTTATGGAGATAACAGGACACAGCTTTAATATAGCTGCTTCATTCTTGAGAAAACATGCTTTTACAAATTTCTTCCCATTCAAATGATTTTTTTGAAAAGTTACAGCCAATTATGTTTTTCCTTTATGAGGCAATTGGGACAAATGAAACTGCATTCTTGATCTGGTTAATCTATCAGACTGGACTAATCACAGAACAATCCATATTTGAAAGAAAGCTTTGGCTCCAGTAACTCCTATTATTTCCAAGTCAGGTAAACCTTATTAATTCTGGATCCATGTCCCTCCTGGCTGATTAAGACACTTCAGGAGTAGCATATGGTTGGGTTAAGCAGTAAGTAATTTCCTCTTTGCAGGACAGAGTGATATCATCCACTCTGAAGGAGGTGGTTGTGGTCCTTCTCTCATTAGGCCAGCCATGGATCCCCCATCCCAGTATTGGACAACTTTCATCCAGTTTCTAAGTTTCCCTTTTAAAGGAAGGTTGTTGAGAGGGTGGCTGGGATACATCTACAAAGGGCTCTGGATGAAGCAAATTTTCTGGACCCTTTTGAATCTGGACCCTTTTGAATCAGACCAGAGCAGGGGTGGGATTCTACAGGTTTGCACCTATTCGCTAGAATCAGTTGTTAACATCCCAAGCAGTTCGCAGAACCGGTTGTTAGAAGAAATTACTGGCCTAATCCTGTAAGGAAGGCAGTAATGAAACATTCTGGTGTTGCTTACAGAAACTGCCTCTCTATTAACCCTTTTTACATTCTTGACAGGACTAGACTTCCTGTCTCTTGAACTTCTCTGGAACTTTTCCCCCCTCCTTTGCTGGTGTGGAGTGACCATTCAAAGTTACAATGGCACTGCAAAATTTGACTTGTAGCTATTTTTCACACTTACGACTATTGCAGCATGCCTCGATGTGAGTGATGTTGAGTTGGCCACACCCAGCCAGTCACATTACCACCAAGCCATGCCCATCAACTAAGCTACGCCCACAGAACTGGTCATTAAAAAAATTGAATCCCACTCCTGGGCCAGAGCAGTGCAACACCATTGGTTGCACTTGTCAATTGTGTTGAGGTTTGGGGATAGATGTGGTGTGACAATTCTCACCACCCAGACCTTTCAGCAGCTTTTGATACCATCAACCAGCTTTGAGAGTTGGAAGTAGGAGACACTGTGTTTTGGTTCTCTTCCTCCCTGGCTAGTTTCAATTGGTGCTAGGAGGAGAGATTGAGTCCTAGTCTCTGCAATATGAGGTGCCTAGGGCTTAAGCCTTTCACCAATCCTCTTTAACATCTTTACAAAACTAACATTTGTCATTAGGGAGTTGAATATGATCAGTATGCAGATGATACCCAGTGATATATCTCCATTCCTAGTTAGATGGGTAATACTGTTGAGGTGCTGGATGAGGGTCTGAATGGGGAGGAACCAGTTCAATTCAATCCTGGCAAAATGAAATGGCTTTGGGTTGCATTCTACATGGGCTGCCCTTGAAGACCATTTGAAAACTTCAATTGGTCCAGAATGCAGCAACATGCAGGGTAATGATAATGAATGAATGAATGATTCTGCCTCTCAAATGCTTAATTTAGATTAAGTCCTCTATCAGCTTCATGTAAAACAAATTCCAATAAGCTATTATAATTTGCTTCTTAAAGTACAGATATCGTGAATTATGGTGGAGTAAGCTTTTGGTTAAAACTGAAAATGTCTGACACGGAAAAGAAAAGAAAGATTCATTCTTTTTATTTCATTTGCTTCCATTATTTGTCAGATAAAAATTATTAAATTATTAGAATCAATATGGTTGCAGTCAATTGATCCAGGCATATCAGGCTTATGTTATTTGTATTACATATACATTATATATTTCAAAAGAATATATTTTTGCTCAGAGTGAGATGTCATACGTATTGTATTAATGTTAAAAATATCAGCTGGAATATGATATCTGGTATCACTGAATTACCACAGAAAATATAATTCACACTTAGTCTTACAGAATACAATTAATAGTTAGTAGCAGGATATATATCTTAGCCCCATGGATATGTAGAGATAATTTTTTTCTGGATTATGAAGTTTAGACTGAGCCTTTTGATATAGTCTGAAATATTCAGAAAAAAAGCTTGGTAACATATGCTTGCTTTTAAATTCCTCCCAATCCCCTTTCCCTTCTAGCAACTAAGGACTCCAGAGAAGCAGGACTAAAATGCAGGAACACATGCTGCATACCCACTGGGATGCTTTTTTCCTCATAAATACTAATGAAGATTGAAGTGCAAGAAAGAATAGATATCAAATTCTGATAACTAATGAAGATTGATGCTTTATTATAGATTTATCTTGAGACACTAATTTAGGTAAAGCCAGGAAGAAAAGAACAAAATATACCCAGATTACAATCAGGAAGGTTGGAAAAGTTATACTTTAGTGCAAATGTAACCATTCTTATGCACTTAGCCAGTGGCATCAAGGGCTGGGATCTTCATCGGGATGCAGGCACCAGAAAGCTTTACCAGAACTTCCCCTCCTTTTTTAAATTAAACAGTTGTGACCTGTCAAAGGGATAAAGCACAGGGTAATTTAAGAATCTGCCAAGAATGGCCAATGTGTTCGGACAGAACAGAAGATATAAGTGTGGTAGCCAGGTTCAATGTGTAATGACAAAGGAGACCACACAAGAGCAGCAAAGCAATGAATAAATCTCTAACACTTTTTTGCCATCCAGTGGTTAATCCAAGAGTTTTCTTGAATCAGATTGGATTAATTATGCTACTGATGCAAATAGCTAGTACTATTCTGTTCCCAAGAGATTATTCTCACTCTAAACTACTGACTTTCCTCTCTAAGAGTGACTTTTATATGCAAGTATAAGGGCCGAAGTTGGCAAAGTAGGAATTAACATTGATCAAACCAGACAATACTTTTTCTACTGAGAAAAGAACAACTAAAAGTTTATTGGCTAAAAAAGAAAGTGCTTAAGCTTAAAATTATTTGTCGATGTGCATCAGGGTGTGCATACATGCATCTGTATACATACACATACACTTTTTATCAGGAGTGGGATTCTAACAGTTTGCACCTATTCACTAGAACCGGTTGTTAACATTCTAAGCAGTTTGGAGAACCAGTTGTGAGAAGAAATTATTGGCCTCATCCTGTGAGGATTCAGGAAGGAAACATTCTGGTGTTGCTTACAGAAACTGCCTCTCTATTAACCCTTATTTCATTCTTGGCAGGAGTAGACTTCCTGTCTCAGGGACATCTCTGGAGTTTTTTCCCCCTCCTTTGCTGGTACTTTGCTTGTGTGGAGTGACCATTCAAAGTTACAATGGCACTGAAAAATGACTTATGAACATTTTTCACACTTACGACTGTTGCAGCATCCCCACAGTAATGAGAGCCAGGAGAGGAGATGTGTGCCTGTGAGTGATATTACGCCACGCCCAGCCAGTCACATGACCACCAAGCCACACCCACCACCTAAGCCACTCCCATAGAACCAGTTGTTAAAAATTTGAATCCCACCCCTGCTTTTTATATCTGTTTTCTGGTGGAGGCAAATCTAATCCACCATGAAGCCACTTAGTGGCAAAGGAATCTACAAGATTCAGCATTTTAATCAAAATGATGAAAGTAGTACCATGCTTTATGGCACTAAGTCTGTCTGCTTTGTACATCGATTGACAATGGCCCTGAAAAAGCATTTTGAAGATGCACTCACTCAGTGCAAAGCCTTAACCCACATCAAAACCATCAAACCAGGTTCGCAAGGGGGCAGCAGCTTATAACCAAGAGTTCCAGGAGCTGGCATGTTGGCTGGCAGATTGGCTGGAAGACAATCTGATAAAATGCTTCCAAGATGGGCTCAACAATGATGTGTACAACATCTGAATCTTGTGGGAAATAAAATTTGCCACATTTTACCTTTCTTGCCACAGTTGTTAAGTGAATCATTGCAGTTATTAAGTTAGTAACATACTTGTAAATTGAATTTGCTTCAGTGGTGGGATTCAATTTTTTTTTACTACTGGTTCTGTGGGCATGGCAGGGGAAGGCTACTGTAAAATCTCCAATCAAAGGTGGTATTTACCGGTTCTCTGAACTACTCAAAATTTCCACTACCAGTTCTCCAGAACTGGTCAGAACCTGCTGAATACCACTTCTGATTTGTTCCTCCATTGACTTTGCTTGTCAGAAGCTTGCAAAAATTGATCACGTGACCCCAAGACATATCATACTATAAGCACTAGACTGGGTTAGTGATAAAGATAATATGATATACATAAGATATCATAAATATGAGTTAGTTGCCAATCATCTGAATTTTGATCACATGATCATAGGGATGTTACAATGGTCAAAAATGTGAAAAATGGTCAAAAGTTACTTTTCCCACTGTTTTTGTAAATTTGAACAGTTGCTAAATAAACTGTTGTAAGTTGAGGACTACCTGTATATGTTTTAAAACATGTCTTTCTTTTTTAAAACTTATATTTAAAAGGCCAGAATCTCTTGTGAACTGTAGAATAAGAAAATCTGTTCTATATCTCATTCAGTTTGCATATCATGTCAATCAACTGGTGACAAATATACTACAAACTAAAATATTTATATTCTTTCTGTTTTCTCCCAGAGAGTATTTGAGCTTGTAGCATTTTATTTAAGAAGTCTATAGTTAAAGAACATTTGTGTTGTTCATAGGTATTCTTATTTATAATAGTACTATGGTTTTTAAGCTTAACACATAGATATATTTATTTAAAAAGTTGATGCATCTATTTGATTATAACTACAGGATGAGAATATCATACCATAAGCACTAGACTGGGTTAGTGATAAAGATAATATGATATACATAAGATACAGACATACAGACACACACAAACAGTCCTGGTCTTACAACCACATCTGGGAGTGGAATTTTGGTCGCAAAGCAATGAAATAAAGAAATAATGTGACCTCATTGCTGAATGCAATCTTGGCAATTCCTGTTGCCATCATTAAGGGAATTTTACAAGACATTAGCCAAGGATTCACCCTAATCTAAGTCATTCCAGGTTTGGGCCCCTGGGTCTGAGCCTCAGTAGTGTAAAGGTTTGTCTGCAAGTTCTCCTACTTAAGCTTCACTAATACCTCATTCTCCATCAGCAACACACCGCTTCCTCCAACAATGTTCCTCCCACACCACTGATGCCCTGCCCTGCCAATGTCATACCTTAGCAGTGATGTCAATGCAGTGGTCTGGACTGGGACTCTCCATGGGCTGGATGTTGTCTGTGGGACATAAAATATCCAAGTCTGCCCAAGAAGTTGCAGGCATTTCTGGAAACCGCTGTCCCATCTTCTTGTTCCTGCTGATTATGAGGCATGCCTGACCTGCCTATTGGGCTGGGCTTTGCATAGCACTGCAGCTCAATGCTATTTAAACAGTCTCAGACCCATAGCATGCAAAAATGACCCTTTGCAAGGAGCTCCTGGATGGGGTGGGGTTCATGTTGTGATAAACAAATAAAGAAAGAAAACCCTGAAAGCAGCTGTGGTGTGCCAAAATGGTACTCTGGTACTCTGTTCCTGGGATGGATTGAAGCTGGTGCCACATTGCGAAAAGACAAGACAAAAAAACAACCTAAAAGCATCTCTTGATCTGCAGAATGTCAAAATGCTCCTTTGCAAAGAACTGCTTGATCAGGGGTAGCATTCAACTGGTGTTACTACTGGTTCGGTGATTACGTTTTGTGTGGATATCCGATAAGCACTGAACGCAGGTGTGCAGTGTTTAAAATACCTCTTTTTTACTGCTTTTTCAACCTTAGCTGTGCTGTACAAAGCAGGTGAGGTTGAAAAACCAGGAAATAAAGGTCAGGTAAGAGCCCAGCCAGACAGGTGGGCCAAACAGCAGCAAAGAACCGGTTCTGTGTCTACTGCTCTTCAGAGCTACCGGTTTTATGGAGCTGGGCAGAACTGGTAGCATCCTACTCCTGTGCTCGATCAGGGGTCGCCAACCTTTTGGACCTCAGGGACCACCAGACTCATAATTTTAGATCCCGGGGACCACTAACCACTTCTGTAGGCATGGCCTAATTTATGGGTGTGGCTTGGTGGTCATGTGACTGGCTGGGCATTGCTTGTATGCAAATATTATAAATATTTATATAAATGTTGAATTTTTTTATAAAAAAGAGCAATTTTTACCCAAAATCAGGCAAAGCAGGCAGATTGAGTTGCTCACAGAATCACAGATTAATTCAGAGATCTATCTATCTGCCATTGGCTAGCTCAATCTGTCACATAAAATTTGCTTGCAAGCAAACTCATAAAATTAACTCACAACACATCATGCATGTAAATTGAATCTTTTTATAAAAAGATAAACTTTTACCCAAAACCAGGCAAAGCAGGCAGATTGAGTTGTTCACAGAATCATTCAGTGATCTATCTATCTGCCATTGGCTAGCTCAGACTGTCAAATTTGCTTGCCGTGAGTCTGCACTGAATTTGCTTGCAAGCAAACCTTCAGTCCTAAGGGAGGTTCGGCTGTGCTAAGCCGAAGATCTAAAGATTAGTTAGAAAGCAAGAAACCCAATTATTTCCTGCTTCCTAGCTAATCTAAATCTCCCGGCACAGCAGAACAGATGATGGTCAAAAAAAGGAAAAATAGCAATTTACAAGGCAAGTTTACAGGGTAAGGAGTGAGTGGGCGGGAAGGTTTCTGGCGGACCATGTGGGCAGCGCAGCCTTGTGTTTCTGTGCAGCCTGGATAAATTGCTTTGTGAGGATGCTCTGTGGGTAAGACTTCTCTGCGGCCCACCAAAATTTTCTCATGGCCCACCAGTTGGTGACCGCTGTGCTAGATGGTTTGATGCTGGCTTCACACTCCCCCCCCAAAAAAATGCCAACTGTGATTTAAAGGCGCATCAGTATTAAGATATATTAGCTTTCGTTCATCATCATAATCCATCCAGTATAGCTTAAAAGTTATGGTTTTCTTGTTCAATGTGAAGAAGAATAACCATGATTTGCTCAATAATTTACTGAAGAATACAACACAACTCAATCATAATACATAATAAATACAATTGAAGAAACATTTATGTATGTTATGTATATATTTAGGGAAACAGACAATAGAATTAATCAAGTGTTCTAACTTGAAAGCACAGTATAAGCTCTTCTCAATAAATAAAAATAAACTTCAATTAGTATCATATTATCTAACAATTGAACCCTGAACTATATACTGTTGAAACAACTTGGGACTTAAATACCTTAAGTCCACACAACTACATTTTCTGCATAACATCTACAATAGCAGACGTGCTACCAAGATAAGATACAGACCTCCAATAAACTGTGCAAAAAACAGCAGAACAGAATAGAAATAAAATGAGGTATCTGATAATAGTGGATATTTGCTAGCATAAATACCAATAAAGCATTAATGACTTAAGAGATAAATTAGAATGAATCCCAAATCCAGAAAGATAATAACAATGACTATCAAATCATCTCATTAAAAAAAACTAAGAAAAACTAAATTTGAAAAGCAAGAAGGAAACTATGGTCCAAAATGAGGGACAAATTTCTCTCTCAAAAATAGCATCTTCCATATGGAATTAATTATAATATAGAGAATGCTAACGAACTTGAATCTTTTAACAGCTGGACCAAACAATGAGGATGAAATGTATATTTGACAAGTACATTTGTGACAAAACAGATGCAGAAACAGAACAACCTCAAGGCAGAAGAAAGGGCATCTCTAAAAACATGAAAGTATTTCAAAATCAACATAATCCTCCTATTAAACATAGAGCAAACTAGTGTCATCACAGTATTTCCAAAAAGAAGGCAACATAATCAAAAAAACACCCAAAAATCTAATAAAAAAAGACAAGGGAACCATATTGTATGAAAGACTGTGGATAAATGCCTCTATGCTTCTATAAGCACACTAAAATACATAAACCTGACATATCACTTCATAAAATTATATCATTGATAATTAATGTCAATTGGCAGTCAGAAGACATGATAAAATTACATTAATTTCACAATATGCAGAAAAGTTCCATTATAATTTGAACTGTGAAACTCTACACTTTTTAGATCAAATCAGATCCAAGAATGCAATCTTACCATATATGTGACAGTTTGGCTCACATCCTCAATCTGATCCTCATGCCAGCTCCAATAAAATATAGGTAGCGTGGAGTGCTTTCACCAGAGCCATCAGTCCACGAACTCCTGCCATAAAAAAGACAATCTGCTATTCATTTATTGGCTACAATATTTTGACTTACAGCACTTGAAAGTATTGCCCGGAATCTAATACGTATTGTTTGACAGAATCAGAAAGTATGAAGTCCAATGGCATTTCAACAGTGCATTTTGTTCATTGTATTAAATATATTAAATCTTAATATATTAAATATTAAATCGGGATGTGTATATGAGTGGGCATTATTAACACAGCTTGTATCTATTTCTTTTCATTTATGATAAAAACTGTTTTATTTATCTTGTTACTGTACACATTTTCTTAGTAGCATCTTAACATTATTTCAGGCTCAGAGAATACCTATACTTGGCTTCTCTATTTAGCTCAATAATCTTTAATAAAAATGTGTAGTCACGTACTTCATTATTACTTTTTTTAAAATCAGAGAATCAACTTCAGAAAAGAAAATATAAGATATATGTGTAACACAGCTATATAATATGAAAGACTTTGTATAAAGCTGTTTCATATTTTTTGCTTCAAGAATGGAGGAAAAAGATAAATTTCAATGATTGGGAGGCAAAGTAGGGGAAGATAGTGTAATGTATATAATATTTACTTTGTTAGCTTCCTGAACTTGAGATGAAGTGACAACTCTTTCCCCCCCTCTTTTTTAAAAGAGATTTTCCATTGGCAAAGTTCCTTCCAGCTTTCAGTAAATGTTCTGTAGTCTAGAACATTTACAGAAATATGCTACAAAATAGTCAATTTTCTTCACGGAACAGTGATGTGGCTTGGAAGACTGCAGAGCAGGAATATGTACTAATCTCAATGAGACATTACAAAGTTTTTCAAAACAAACATAAAAAGCAAACCAGTTGCTTTTCCTCTCAAATTTTTCTACTCTTAAAAAGCAATCAAACATGTTGTCCCATTTTCATAGTTTATAAATGTCTAAGAGTAAGGGCAATTGAATTCAGCAATTTAATTTATATAGTAGGGCTATCTCAAAATCATGACTGGGTGAGAGTTTAATCTACAGCAGGGGTGTCAAATTCAAGGCCTGTAGGCTGGATTCAGCCTGCAGGATTCTTAGATCTGACCTATGGGGCCAGCCTGGAAATAGCAAAGAACTGGCTCATGCTGCGTCTGCTCGCAAAAATGGGGCATGGGGTTCCGCAAGCAGTTTTGGCAACCAGAGTGCTGCAGGAGGCTTTCCAGGGACAAAATGGGACTTCCAGGGTGCTGCAGAAGGCCGTCCTTGACTCAGAAGGTTATAAAAGGGGGGAAAGGTAAAATATATTACCTTTCAGGCTTGCAGGATTCTGCTACTGTAGCCTATGTCAATAATTTATAGTTTTAGTCTTCCTATAGAGTCAGTTTCTTTATCTGGTCTCTCTCTCTTTCTCATAAGGTGATCAAGTAGATCAAGTAATTATTAAAAAACAAAATCACAGAAATGTACATCTCTCTATTTTTATAAGTGTATAAAACGATGTGTGTGGAGGTGCGGTCCCATGTCATGCTCACCATGGTCATGCCCATCTGTGCCATGCCCACCCCCACCTGCCCCCTGGGGTCAAACACAACCCTGATATGGCCCTCAACAATATTGAGTTTGACACTTTTGGTCTACAGTAAAGTGCATTTGCTCAGAATTAGACCTATCAGGATATTGGAAATCCTATTGTTGTCTAGATCACCTCTACAGAAAAGTTTCTCTTTCAGGAATTATTATATCAACATTCTGCTTTAGGGCAGTTATTAAGTTTTAATACTGGACTCATTTCATACCCAGTGTTGTCCCAACCAATGTATGGATTACAAATTTTTCTATGTCTGTGTGCAGCATAGTATAATACATACAATATAATGTTTTCTGGATGCTATTCTGTATTTTAACTAAAATAATAATAAAACAAATTAAAAAAAGATTAACAGAAAGCTAAGTCTATATTAAGACACATATATTGAACATATGGTTTATTGCATATTTAAAGCCAATTATGAAAGCATACACAGATTAGGTGCAAAGAAACCTAGTTCTAACTTTGCAACAGAAAAATAAAAAACCAAATTCCTGGCAAAATGCTGCTTTTCTTGATAAAGACCAAATTATAATCTTCACTGGAAAAATACATAATCACATTCATTTTCAGATTTTCCAACTTTAAGTAGAAATAAAAAAATATTGACACACTGAAGATCAGCACCATATTTTAATTTCTAAACCTGCTAAGAAAACAATTATAGAGGTCACAATTATCCTATTTATCGCACATTTTCCTTCTTTCACATGATTAGCTTGCTAGGGAACACCTGGCTTTTGCAGAAGACAGTCAATTACACTAATGTAAAACAATATCAAACACTATAAGAATGAAAGGTCAATGTGCTCCTGCTGATCCAAATTTGTCTTCAATTCCCTTTCCCATCTTCCTCATTATCCTGCCTGGAAAGGTGTGCAAGTAATCCCCTTGACTGCCCTTGATGTCAAAGGTGCTTTATGATTCCCGACAAAGAAAGTGTTAGCTGCAAGTGATGTGAATAAGTAGCAATTTTACTTTCTGCTATCAGCTGGACTACAAGAAGACTGAGTAAGCCTCAAACAGCATAGTAAAAATAGAGTAGAGCTGGTATAAAATTGGGTTATTGCATTATTTGTCATCATTTAGAATTTCCTCCTGGGGCCATTAGAATCATAACAATATCCTTAAATGTCACCTTTCTCACCAGGATGGGTATTAGAGTCCTACAGAAAAACAATGCATTTAGAAATTATGTATTATTCTCAAGAATAACGTTAAAATCATAAACAGTTAACTAACCCTCAAAATAAGAAAAAATTACACACACACACACACACACACACACACGTTATTTCCCCTTCCAATTTTTATGTCCTGAAAACCTTAAAATAGCTAATGTAAAGCATAATGCTAACTTGAGTCATGTAAGCTACTGATCATTATAGCATCAGAAAAAGACAATATTTTGTCTTTCCCTTTGGATTTAGAGTGTGAATGGTGAAGCAAAAGAGAGTGAAAGAGTGAAACATGAAAAGCTTGATTTGTTAGGTCCCCTGCTGTCTGAGAAAAGATCAAAGCTCAGGAGGGGGCTGTAGAACAGCTGAATGCCTTGCACTGAAACATGGCCTATGGCAGCTGTTCTGGGCACACTCATGTAACACAGGTGTACCTCTAGCTCAACCTTGCCTGTTGAATCATGGGAGCAGGTTACCTTTTCTCTTCTTTCATTATTTCAACCTTATCCACTGAGGAGATGTAAGCTCCATCCATCACAATGCACAAATTCACAGTGCAGAGATTCAGTGCAGACCTAATTAAAGCTTTTCCTTTCATTTGCAGAGATAATTAGACTTTCATCTCACCAGGACACTTCAGAAAGATCTATTCCTTTCTTCAATAAAAGCTACATCAAACAAAAGCAGATTTTAATCGCATTTTCTTTGGGGCATGAGTCAATAATGAAAGATGTCATGGGTAACAAAAAATGTGTTGCAAGGGGGAAAAAAGAAGAGGGAAGCCTAAGCAATGCTCTTTAATTAACATCATGTTTGCAAACACCATTAATTTCCCTCATTAAAATGATTTTTATCTACAACTGATTGTTGATAAAGCAATCGATTTGAATATCTCATCTGTTTCATCACAAAGCAGGAACTCCATCTGTTGTGCTTTCAAAGCGGTAATAATGCAGAGTGATAAGCAATATGTGAGAATAATAAAAAATGCATATGTGAGTGTGTCAGAGATTTGCAAGAAAGAATACTGGGCAAAGGCCACCTTTAAACAGATCATGTATTAAAAATGATTTGATGTCAGGCCAAAGGATAAATATGTCACAAAGATCAGAGTTGCATAAATAACAAATGAATTAACAAGTGGAAGTGGGAAAGGTTGCATCTGTGATTAAGGAATAATGGTAAGCAGATATAGGGGGGCAGGAGAAGAACCATAATAAAAGGCCAGCCACTTAGCTGCTTTTAACACTGATCTACTCACATTTATGATGTAATAGCAGATGACAAATGTGCATTGCTCCCTGCCTATGCCTTTCTCATTAGTGGTACACCAAAGCAGAAGCTTTTTTCTGGTGTGAAGTTTACCACTGGAGACTACATAAAGCATTTTTGGCTTTAAGCCCATATTGTTTTCAGTTTTTATTTATTTTCAGTTTTTGATTCATACTCTCCACAAAAATAGTGGGGCTTCAAACATGAAAATTGGTGAAAACTGTTCAAATCACAATAAAAGACTTCTATAGGTATTATATAATTCAGTCATTCAGCTAACTGATAAATTAATGAATAAAAAATGTAAATAAAAATAATATTTCCTTCTGAAATGTAATATGAACATATATACTATTTAAATACTCAAGGCCATGTAAAAAGTCCCTTTCTGAGGGAGATGGGCAGTTCAGAAAAGTGAAAAATAAATTAAGAAATAAAATTGAAAATATTTTGCAAATCTGAAGAAGATGCTCTAAACCTTCATAAAATGGATATCAAAAATGTATAGGTCAAACTAACAGAAATATCCCTACCTCACATTCCATTTGCATCAGTTTGATAGAGAAAAAAAGTCAATTTAGTATGTGGAAGTGTATGCATTGTTCAATTATGAGAAGGAGAACAAAAGGAATTAAAAATCCTAAATGTAATTCTACCCAATTTCATTACATAGAATCTGTTTTCTGGATATTGTTTGTGTGGATGTTTGAAAAGTTTTTCCTAATTTGAGACTTCCGGTGGCACTTCCATTGAGGATAAACAGAGACCGTGATTGTGCGCGGCCTGTTGGAGGGCTCCCTTTGGGACTGAAACCATCAGACCCACCTCGGAGGGGTGGGGGAAGAAGGGGAGCCACATCTCCCCTCCATGGCTTGGTATACTCCCCTGGAAGACAGACAGAAACAGCAGTTTTAATGACTGCCCTGAAGACGGAAAGCTACCGGGACATAAGTGTGTGCTGGAGTGGTGAAGTGGTGAGTGGCGTGTAACCAGATAAGAGAAGCTGAACTTTTTGTTTTAATAACCCTGAAAAGCAGAAAGAAGGATTCCTCGCTTGAGTGTATAACAGCAGCGAATGGAAAACAAGAGGACAATATCAGGTAAATAAAAACTGGACAATAGAAGAGCTATAATGAAATTAAAACTTTGAAAAGTGGAAGTGATATAGAGTGCCACCTAATGGTACAAGATATTTTTTCCTGGATGAGTTTATGGAAAATTACTGGTCTTTTAAATGTGTGAATGAGAAAATATATGAAATAAAAGACTTTAACAGAAGAAGAACCCCAGAAGCTTAAAAGCAAAAAAGGGGGAGATTGCACCAAGAGGATAAACGAAGACAATATTTTGGGACTATTTGGGGTTGACTGTGCAAAGGAAATAGAAAGACTAATAAGGAAAAAAAATAAATGGAGTCTCTTGGCAAATATTGCAATTAACTTTAATAAAATAAAAAAATAACACAATTGATTTAAAAAATGGAAGAAGCAAGCAAGCAAGCAAACTGTGAAAGAAATGTTAAAAGAAAGAAAGGGATTATTGGACATACTGGCAGAAAAAGTAATGCAATTTATAGCAGAACAAAGGAACCTTAGAGAGGAGGAGCCAAAGGAAGAGGAAAACAGCCAAGATGGACATGAAGATTCAGAGACATTGCCAAAAGACATAAAAGGAACTAAAACTAAAACATTGATGACAGAGATAATTAATAAAAAAGAAAAAGCTCCCAAGAGTAAGCAAAAGAAGAAGCTGTACAAGAAGAAGTTTCCAAAAAGAGAAAAGAAAAGGGTGGGGGGAAAGTTGGAGGACTGGCAGATGGAAATAAAAGTAATATTAAGGAAAAAAGAGGGATAAAGAGGAAAGGCCAGGGAAACTTAGTAAAGGGAAAGCTGACTAAAACTAAGAGCAATGACAAGGCTGAGAGATTTAGAGATAAGGGTTAGATATAGCATAAAAGGGGGATACCACATGGGAATGTATCATTGTATTTTTTATTAGAAATGTAGACATGGGAGATTTGAAGTTTATAACTTACTGGGAATTACTTTATTTGGGTCCAAATTCAAATACTCTTCCATTAATTGGAGGATTGAAGTTCTCCATAATTAATTTCCTTTTCTGAAACAACTTTCTCATATTTTTCATTGTTTTCATTAACTTCAGTATAAGCATACTCAGTATAAGCATATCTAGCAGTTTACAGTCAAAGACAAGTACCATATAAACAACACTTTAGCACATATTGGATTTTCACCATGAAAGCAATAATGGGAACAATTGTGGACATTACTTGTACCATCAAGGTGTGAGGAAATCTATCAATATACCAGTCTAGGAAACCCTTTCTTCAAAAGTAAGAACAGACTTTGAATCTTATATTTCATTAATATGATGTTAAACCTGATGGATCCCTCAATTTTATGAAGGTGGATTTCTTCTTTCCTTCTACTTTCTTGGAATAGGAAATGCCAGTATAAAAGAGAGAAAAGCATGGGTTTGCTTTGCCAAATGTTTAGATCTCAGGTTTGGACCTCTGAGCTTTTATTATGTTTGTTTTATTTATTTGTAAAGTTTATATTGCTGATTTTATAAGACTTCAAGACAGCATGCCAAACAATTTCTTCTCTGACTGCTTTCCATGACAAGTCAGTGAGATGGATTGTGCTGAGAGACAGTGATTGCTTTGTAGGAATCCAATAAAATCCTATGGCTGAATAGAGAATTAAATCTGGTTTCCTTCACCATTATCCAACATTTAAACAACTACACCATTCTGGCTCTTTTATCTTAATCCTAGAACTGCAAATCAGCAACTTTTAATTTGGTGTGGCTCAACATCACTGTCTAGGAGATATGTGAAAAATGCACTCCTAATGCTAAGATGAAATATATGGAACACATTTTATTACTATTTAATTCTTCCTAATAAAGCATAACAGTCTGCATTTTAAATTTGTTTTGGGTTTCCTTGGGAAAAAAAGCAAAAAATTATTTAGAATGGAACAAATTTAAGGAAAAAGGTCAACTATAAAGACTTACACTTTTTCATACTTGTTCAACTAATTAATAATCATTAAAATAAAATATTTATGCAACTTTGTATGAATATAGTCACCCAATAGGCCTCCCATTGAACCTAAATAGTATTCCAATTAAGGCAAGTGAGTCAGTGGTAACATAATCAAAAATTTAATTCCATGTTAGAGCTACTACTCAGAGATATGTCCAGCTGGGTTTGGGGTTTGGGCCAGGAGAGGTATGGTGGCAGTGGTCATCAGACAGTCTCTTTTGGTTTGGTTTTCAATCTTTGGTTGTGAGATCCTATTTCGAAATTTGGGCTCATGTGATCTGTTGGGATTGTTGCTTGCATACCAGCTCACTGCTACTGGAGACTATCTTGGGCAGTGGAGTTTTCCAGACTTATGGTTTTGGGAGACCTCAACTTGCCATCCTGAATTTGGTCTTGGAAACAGCCCATGAGTTTATGACCACTATGGTAGCCATGGGCCTATTCCAGATCATCATGGGTCTGACTCATGATAGTGGTCACAAAATAGATATGATCTTGTTGGAGCAATGGCACTGATCTGGTGGGAGATTTAACATTATCATGGTCTGTCATGGTAATTTTGCCTTGATATATTTGAGACTTTTATACCAGTCCCCTCCACATTAAAGTCATCCTCCCCTCAGTTCAATGGATTAAATGCTGCATTTAATGGGTTCAAAAGGGAACAGGGGAATTTTGGGGGCTTTTGCTGCATGGCCCTACTGAAGCCTTAATAACAACTTGGAATCAAAGGGTGCTGAAGCCCTGGACAGGCTCATACCTGGGTGGCCTCTTTTGACTTATCACTCCTGACACTCACTGTGGATCATAGAGTTGTGGATTCTGAAAAGGGTGAAGAGACCCCTAGAATGCCACTGGATGAAAATGGATGAATCTGATTGGACATGTCTTAGAGCCGCTATTAAGACCTACCTTGTGGTAATAAGAGTGGTGAAACAGCATTATTTCTCCATCCTTATTGCCTCTTCAGAGTGTCACCCAGCAGCTCTGTTCTGATTCACCCAGTTCCTTCTGAAACAGGAAGCTTGAGTGATTATCTTCAAGGCCATGCAGAGGAATTTGTTCAACACCTGATAGACAAAATCATTCAAATTTGTTCCCAGTTGATACCCATGCATGGTGCAGATCTGGGTGAGAAGTCTGGGGAAGAAGGATTTTGTTCCTTTATCTGAGAACAGTTCGATCCTGTTGGACTTGAAAAAGTGGACAAGGTTCTTGACTCTATTACTGCAACCACCTGTCAACTAGGTTCTTGTCCCTCCTCGTTGGTGAAAGCCTCCAGGACAGTGATTAGCAGGTGTGTCCAGGCAGCGATAAATTCTTCACTGCTGTTGTGACCCAGCCTTTGCAATCAATGAGAACTACTTAGTCATTCATTATTAAAAGTTATCACTTTCACTATTTGCACTACATTCTTGTTTCTGAATATTTTTGCACAATAGATTGAAAAAAACATTTCATAGATACTAGGATTTTATTAACATGTAAATAACTAATTGGGGGAACCAAAGTCAGAGTTATAATAAATAATATGGTAAAAGTGGCTGTAATATACTTCTATATTTACAGCTATTGTACATGGACAAGTAACTACACTATATCAATTGAAAGGAAAGGTATGTAACCCTTTTTCTTCCAACGTAGCTTTTATTTATACCAGTCCTCCCCCAAAAAATATTTAGCAGTTGTACTTACTGAAAAACATTATTTTTATTACATAGAATTTCTGATTACTGATTTAAATATTGTTTCTTAAAGATAGACATTGTACTTAAAATATGCAACAATTATTATCCCAGGTTCTAGCTATATATATCATTTATCAAACAATCGATAAAATACTACATTGTGCCCATGGGAAAAAATATATTGGGAAAAATAATGACTGTTTTAAGACTGGAACTAGAACTTTCAACTGCTTCTATATGGAGTGCAGATGAGACAAGGGAAATGGCCTTGTTATTAAAAACCACTACAAGGAAGTTTCTATGCCACAATTACAAAGGTACAAGGAAAACTCCATAATTCAATAATAACTCACTAATACTGGTGAATAACAATTTCCAGCAAACTATCTTTGACACACTTGATGGCCCTCTTTGGTGTGCCTTGTTAAACAAAGAAAAGAAAATGTTTCAAAGTTACACAACAAAAAGATACCAAATAGCAAAGCACAGAACAGTGCTACTACAAATACTGTTCAAAAAATCAATATAGAATTAAAAGTATTTTAATTATATTGTAGATCACATTTGGTATTATCCAGTACTCTAAATTCTTAAATAGAAGTGGCTATTGGAACAGAGAAAGAAAGAAAAAAATCCCAAACTATTATATTGTAAACTAATACCCATTATATTGTTGGACTGTAATGTAATCATAATCAGAGTGACAACACTGGATAATGGAAGCAGGAGACAGCTTTTCTGGAAGAAATCAAGTTTTGGAAGACTAAACTAAGAAGATGCTGGAGGACAAGAATACTGAATATGAATTCATACTGAATTCAACATGAAAAAAAAGCAGTGCAGATAGTCCTTGACTTAATGGCCATGTAATGACCATTCAAAATTTCAACAGTGCTTTAAAAAGTACTTACAAAAAGTTGTAAGTACTGGTTATGACTGTCCTAGTGTCACCATGATCATCTGATCAAAATTGAGGCATTTGGCTATCAATTTGCAAAATGCATTGAATCACAATTCAATGTCCTACTTTGGTTTAATCTTTACAAAGCTATGAATAGAAACTTTCAATTTATGGGACAATGTATTTTACTCCATGAATTAATGCCAGACATGTTTGTGTTCAAAAACTAAGCAAGGCCAATCCTTATAACATGGAACACTGCCAGAAACCTTAAGGGCTCTAACTTACATAATATTGCCAGGAATATTACATGGACATAAAGTCATCCAGAGACAAACTCAACTTGAAGGTTGTTTTACTATAGGAACTTATTCTAAGTTTGATACTGATTCTGTTCTTGCTGCCCCAACAACAGTTTAGCCATCTATCTACAAATCCAAACTAAACTTTCACCATTTTGGAGGAAAGTAGTAAATATTCCTTTTAAAAATTAGAAATGACATTTTATCATGTAAATGTAAATCTATTCTATTTTAAAAATCAGGGTGCGAAAATACTTCTCTTTTGTATTAGGTGACAGTTTTCACAAAAATAGTGTCTTGCTAATTTTTCTTTGCTAATTAATGAAGTATCCAGGAGTTAATAAGTACTTCATTTAAAATTCCAGTCAAATGAATTCTGAATTATAGTGCTTGTATCACAATAAATTTATTGGTCATAGACCCTCAAGCATGCATCAATTAGACACAAAATAAAATGCCATGTATAACAGATGCTTGCTTTTAACTTGTATAGCAATAACATATTCACAACTGTTTCTACTACAAATATGTCTAAAAGAGGTATTCATTTCCTACAGTAATTTATATCAAAACATTTAATTAATCTTGTATAGGCAAACTTGCTCAGGGGCTTTATATTTATATTTTTAGAAAGGCTGAAAATTATATGAGTAGATAAATAATTGTTGATGGGGTCATTTCAAGAATGTGGACAGAGTTGTGATTTTTATTTCCTAAATTTGAAGAGAAATGCAGGGGAGTTTAGGACATTCTTTATTAATTTTAATGAGGGCTTACAATTATGCTTTTCAAAAAAAAAAAAAATTAAAAGGGAGTTGAGATAAATGTGTTAATGGTACTCTGAATCTGGATTTTCCAGGACTTTTTCCACAGAAATCTTCTATGAAGATGAGCCCTGTTCTATAATTACAAAAAGTGTACAGCCCATGACACACTTAATGGTGAGCAGCCCTCAAGTTGTGCTGGTGCCATTAATAAGTAATTTACCCTCTTACAACTTGATTGCCTACAGTGGTGAGAATTACATTATATCTATCTCACAAACAAGCTCTTAAATTATGTAAACAATGCACCTTTGGGGAAGCAGAGGTTCATTGACTTGCTCATGATGGATTTGGTTGTTAGAGGCAGCATGTCCTGTCCCGCTTCACACAGGCTCACACCCTCAAAAGTTTCAGTCTTTATTGGGGTTTTGCAAACTCCAGTTAGTGTTTTCCTGGAATCACTTCCCAGAAACTATTGCAAACTCCCAACAGAGTCCAAATCTCCCTTCTCGGAGCACAGCACAAATCTGTCAAGCTCTCTCCACCAAATTCACGTCACTGATAAGTCCACAATCCAAATACAAACCACCATAATCCAGGTACAAGGTTCCAAAAGTCAAATCTAAAGTCCAAAGCCAAAAGAGCAAAGAATCCAATTCCAGAGTCAATGCATGAATTCATGAATGAACACATATACATGAAATAAACAAATTGTTTCCAATGTGCTCTGCTCCATGTGCTGGGCTAAATAAGTTGCTAGTTGGTCCCATTTTATTCAGAGGAACAAGCCTGACACCTCATGAATAGCTGTACTGACCTCCATTGAGATTGCTTTCTTTCTGCTCTATGTGCCTGTGGATCAAGTAGAGGAGGCAATTCTATTCAACTGCACTGGCCAGCTTCAGAACTCTCCATTTGCAGTCTTCAGCAACTTTTTGATCAGTGATAAGATTCAAAAAAAATTACTACCAGTCCTGTGGGCATGGCTTGATGGATATGGCATGGCTTGGTGGGCATGGCAGGGGAAGGTTACTGTAAAATCCCCATTCCATCCCCACCCCACTAACCTTCTTTCCAGCTCTATTCCCCTGTGCAGGGCAACAAAAGAAGACCCAGCCGATCAGCTGGGACTCGGGAGGCAGAGAATAAATGGTGGCAGGGCCAGTCAGAGGTGGTATTTGCCTGTTCTTCGAATTATTCAACATTTCCATTAGTGGTTCTCCAGAACTGGTCAGAACGTGCTGAATACACTTCTATTCTTGATGCTCCTCCTCATCCTCGTCTGAAGTCCCTGGAGCTATCTCTTCCTTCTTTTCTGAGCTGGTGTCACACAATACCTGAACAGCACAGTTGTTTTTCTCTGATTTTCTCAATGTTGAGAAATTATTTCAGACTTGCTGCATTTTTTTCTTTGCTTGTTTGGCTGAATAGAACAATTAAGGATCCCTGCTGAAAAACTCAAGATGATCATGAATTATATCAGTGGTCCCCAACCTTTTTTGCACCAGGGACTGGTTTCACGATTATTCATTCTTCCATGGACCGGTACCTGAGTAACGTGAGACTCCACCACCATCAGGATGGCTCTTCAGGATGGCTCTCAGGATGGGGGGATGCCCCCCTTTGATGAAACTAAGGCGCAAGGATTCCTTCAGCACCCAAACACCACTTTCCAACCGAAAACTCAGAAACACTTTCCAACCAAAAACCTGGAAGCAACTGAAAACCCGGAAGCGCTGTCAAAACAAGATGGCGGTGCCAAAGCTTTGTGGCCCGGTACAAAATGATCCACGGACTGGTACTGGTCTGGGGACCGGTGGTTGGGGACCCCTGAATTATACAATTCATAGAATTAAATAGCGTCCAATTCATAGAATATGGCAAATTTTGAAAGAAAATGGAAGAAAATATGTCCCTTATTCCTATTCAATAAAATGCTGGAAAATGATAAACTTTATGTGAGTTTATTCTTATCAGAAATCTTCTATAATCCAGGTTGTAGCAAAATATTGTGTAGTGGTATTGAAATGATACAGCAACTAATGGAAAGACATCCCTTTAATTTACTTTATTTGTTAACCACCTTGATGTTATCTAACATTTTATTCCTTTTTTAATTTTTAGTGCTCCTAGATCTTTTGCATAATAAAGTAATGATAGGACAATTATATTTTTATATATCAATATAAGAGTCTTGCAAAATCAGAGCCTTTGTTACACAGAAATCAGCATTAATAATTCTGTACTAATTAGAAAATAATAGGTGAAAACTAAACAAAGTAAATATATACTTTTATTTAAAAAACAGTCTATATGGATAGGAAAAATTTAGTTTAAGGAATAGAACAGTGCTGTACTGAGCTTAAAGAATATAAACTAATACAATAAATTTAATTAAGTCTAAAATGATTTCACGTGACTCATTTTTCTACTGAAACATGAAAATGAAGATATTTTCTGACAGTATTCAGGTGTCAGTAAAATGTAAGTGTTTGCTAGATGTTGGCCCACCCATTGATTATTAATACACTATTAATCTACTTGGCAAATTTAGACTGTCATTTAACTTCACAATCTGTAAAAATAAAACAGCATCATACCGAGAAAATAATGATAACTTGAAAAAGTAACACTGTTATTAATTGATTTTACATCCATTGTAATCACACACTGGTCTTAATGAATGCAACCAACATGTTAGTTTCAAATACACTTTTTCTTGCAAATCTAGTGTTAATTAATGTGCTGAGCCAAATAAGTACAATCTAATAGCAATATTGTGACAGTGTTTATCACTATCCTATCGACACTTAATATTTTGTATTGTTTGTAATTCTCATTTTAACCCACTCTCAAATATTAAATCTTCAAGCTTTTGATAACATTCTGATCAGGCTGTGATATTTTATTCTAAACTATATCACAGCGACATTTTCTTCAACAGATCAAAATATTTTCTACTAAACTAGGCTATTACTGACAAAATTAGGCCCCCTAATTCATCATGCCAACCCTTGTCCCTAATCTTTTTTATACATTGACAGTTCTATTTGTGTCTTTCTCTATTACAAACCAAAGCCAAAACCAAACAGATCTAGGTTTTCTGAATTATTATCATAGTAATAGAATGTTATTATTTCTTTCACAGACCATTTTAACAAGGAATGTGTCAGCGTTCCAAAGAAACTCTTCATATCCACTCAACACTCAGAAACAAAGTCCATTTGCACAGCAGTAGGCTAGCACCAAATTTAAAACAGAAACGGCTGACTCACAGATGAACACAATACAGAAGCCTGATGATGGCAGATGAGATTCTGCTGAAATGTTGCTACAACTTTAAAAGCACAACTATTNGAAGCCTGATGATGGCAGATGAGATTCTGCTGAAATGTTGCTACAACTTTAAAAGCACAACTATTATGACATGGGAACATACCCAAACAAAGCTGAATAACGTCTTCATAGTTGTGCTTTTAAAGTTGATGCAGATACTCCCCCACACACAACATATTCCTATTTCATCATGTATTTTTAAAATCATACTTACCATGGTTGAATGCAACATGCCCAGAAAATCAATATATTTTGGGAAAACATTAACGATATATTTTGGGGAAACATGCTTTGATGCTTTGATAAAACATGCTTTAATCTCTCTCTTATTCAACACACACACACACACAGAGTGTATTTTTAAAATCATATTTACCATGGTAGAATGCAGCATGCTCAGAAAATCTAATACACTTTTAAATCAACATTTTCCTCATATAGTTACAAGTTTAGTACAGTTAAATGAATCATACGAAAAGAAACTAATTCAACTAGTAGCATTTTTAAAAATATAAATCTAGTCACCATTTTCTGGCTATTAAACAGAAACCACAACTTTGGACATACATGGTCAGTTGTATACTACTTGTCTAGGTAACTATTTTTTCAGAATATATGTGAGGTAATAGTTCTGTGTTCTTCATAATCAGCAGTGCATAAGTAGAATAAACAATCTTAACTTAGATAGTAGATTGATAGTGTATATATAATTGCTGATCCTGGTTTGAAACACCTTGGTAGGCTGCATTTAATTGTAGTGATAAGTATGCTAATTGCGTTTGTTCATTATAATCCCATTTCACACATTTACTGTGAAATATCGAGATACTAATTTGTTCCTTATTACTGCAGTCAGTAGAGCAGAGGCTAGGAACACCCTTACCAAGTACCTGACTTTGATAGATGGCAAACATCAAAAGCAAGAGTAAGGGGAAAAAAGGAAACATGAAAGATGTACAGAGGAAATGGAGAGGATTGGGACAGGGAAAGCATGAAAGGAATATAAGATATATTATATCTTATATAGAATATAAGAATTAAATATTAGAAAATTTAAAGGAGCTGCATAAAAGTGGTTTTGTGTAAAAAAAAAAAGAAGAGTGGAAGGCAATATAGTGAGGAAGAATCAAATGGGGAACAGGAATTGCTCAATTTGAATATCAGAAGATTGTTTGTGGATTTGTTAGCCTATAACTTAGACTTTCTGTCTACTGTATGTACAATAATATAAGAGTCAGAAAGCCTAAGTTATATTACATTTAGTGGGTTTTTTTAGTTTTTTTAAAAATGTTATTATCAAGAGCAGTTGTAAAATTCAAAAAGAGGCCTTGAAGAAAAATGTGAAGTCTGTGACAATTAAGTTAAATGTGTGAAGTGGCATTGTTGTAAATATAAGGGAAAATGCCTTCTGTATAATGTGGAACCTGCCATATAGAACAACAATCCTTTGTGATCTGGACAATTCTGATCTGGTTAGAAAAAGCCTAAGGTTTTGTTAATTCCTGAAGGTGTTAAGGGCACATTGTTAATTAAGCCCTATCTATATAAGATTCTCAGTGGGTATAGTTTTGGGGGGCTCAGTGGGTTATAGTTTGTTTACATTGGAATACTGTATTTTCTCTGTATGATTATGTTATTTTGTTCTTATTTATTTATTAAATTTATTTATTAAATTTATTAAATTTTGCTGCTGCTCTCACATATAAGATGACTCTGTGAGATTCTGAATTGCATTTTTTTTAAATTATGATGAGATTGGTGAGCATATAAATAGTATGAACAAACAAACAAACAGTAGTTTTATTTGTAATTTTATCCCTAGAAAAAATGTGTTATCAAAGTAGAGGACCAATCTAGAACTAGGCAGAACTTTCCTGACAGAACAATTGATAAGTGGAACGACTTCTCTCCAGAAGTTGTGGGTGTTCCAACACTGGAAGTTTTTAAGAATAGATTGGACAACTATTTGCTAAAATGGAATAGAATTTCCTGCCTGAACAATGGTTGGATTAGAAGACCTCCAAGGTCCCTTCCAATTCTGTTGTTCTGTTCTAGAAAATGGAAGTGGGATTCTTCATATTTTACTCAGGATTTTTTTTTTACTATAACCAGTTATTAGTAGGTTCTTTGTTAAATAAAAAAGATATCACAGCAGTACTATTGAGAGATAAAAAATGATATTCCCGTTGATCAAGAGTTGGTTTCAGAAAAAAACTATGAGCTAGAGTTACTAGTTGGCACAAAAAGCATTTTCCATACCATATGAAAATATTGCTGCACTGAAATATATTTATTAAACATAAATATATTTATATTTAAATATATAAATAAATATAAATATATTTATTAAAAATAGTTTCAATAGTTTATGTCATGTAATTCAAATCACCACTCATTCCAAAGTCCATAATTTGAGACAGCACAGTCTCTACTGAAGCAACTAATTAAGCACTTACTGTAAGGTTACGTTTTTCATTAAATCAATAGGCCTCTAGTGTCAGTAACAAACTCCTAATTACATGAAGTACATTTAGATTGGAATTTGAATTAAGAAGTGATTTTCAATTTAACCACAGCATGTAAATATTGTAAACTGCCAGAATTACAGTTCAATAAAAGTGAATGGCTTTCACTGTAGATAACCCAAATGCAAATGTGCCAAAATGTCTGCTGAAATCTTGGCAGAAACTGTACATGTCTAGTATCCAATATTCTGTTTTCAATAAGCATGCGAATACATATGAATGCACACTTCCCATTTTCCATGTGCTAAATATTTAATTTTCTGTTCAGAAAATGAATAAATTTAATCTCTCCCAAGTGATCAAGCAAAAGGATGGCTAATGTGCCAACTTATTGTGATTCTTTAGTAAGATGACTATATGGTGCTAAAGTACAGTATAATACAGTACAGGTTACCAGAGTATAACACAAGGATGAAAAAAGCCAAATGCTGGCATACAAAACAACTTGCTTCTAGGCATGAATCATGCACTCATTCCTGTGCTTTAAAATAACTAGGTTATTTTAATAAGTTTCTAGTGTTCCAATACTAAAGTTATGAAGTTGAATATAACTCTTAGTGTACAGACATCTGCTGCCAGCCATTATGACAAAAATAGCAGATTGTTGTAATGTCAGGCTGCAAACAAACTGTCCTTTTGCCCTGATTCTAGCTAATGGAGTTTCTGTTAAAAAGCTATGGGCCATGTTTCATCACTTATCACCATTCACAAAAAAAATCTAGGGAGTACAAATATTTTGCATTGTAAAGTATGTATTGTCAAATATTATCTACCTGGTATACATTGTCCGTATTGGGAAATAATTAAGACCCATAGTCACTTTGTAGAGTAAATACATGGAATATAAATTTAATTAATAAATAAAAAAGACTTTCCTCACTATTTAGGAAAAAGCACAACTGGCACAAAAGATTATGCAAAGGCTTTCAGTTCACAATTGGCACATGAACCAACTGGTTTAGGAAAATGCTTATTTTGTGCATTGTCATACATGAAATATGAAAAGCATCTTTGGGACAACCATCACCTGGATGAATACCCTTGGAATGGTGTGGCAGTAGGAATGGATTTTCAGGGGAAAAATGCAGATGACAGGAACCAGAAACACTACTCAGGTGACCCTGGGGACACAGATAAACTTCCAAGTGCTTCAATTATCCTCTAAAAGGATGCAAGGAGTATAAATCCTTCCGTTTCCCCTTCGCCTTCAGAACTGAATAAGCTTGTTGGACGAGAAGCAAAACATCTTCAAAGAAAAAACAAGAAGGACCAGTTGACTCTTAAAAAAGCACCTGTCAAGATTCCAATGGATGCCTTAATTAAATCATGAGTCTCAAGAGAAGCTTAAAAAGAAATCCAGTTATTTATTAGGAGCTTCATGCCAGCACAGACCAGGTAGAGTCAACTCTGACCTCAGTTAATTCATGCTTTGGCTCTGACCCTGTTTCCCCTTCCCTCTAATATGTGTCATCAGTCACATTCCCCAACAAAACAATTTCAGGGTTGCAAAAGTCACTCCCTTCAGCCACTGTGGGTTCTCATGGAGACAAGCTTGGTATGTCAGGTGGAATGTGCCTTGTTTTGACTGAGATACCAGTTCCTTGATGCAGCAGAAAAGTTCCCTCTCCATCCTCTTTGCTCATGGCAACTTGAGAGCAGGTCAGGGATGCATTGCAAGTTAACAGCACCTTTGGAACAACCATGTTCTGAATCACTGGAAATCTCTACAGACCAAAAAGTATTAAGTCCACATATGATCCAGCTCAGCAGATTAACTGCATAAAAATCTGGTCAACTAATGGTCAACACTAAATTGGTGTTAGAGAAAAGTTAATGAAATTCATGGGGGGGTGGGGATGGACTTAGAGTATCTGTGCACATGTAACAATTCTAACTAAGTCCTCTCTTGAATCAACTCCTAGGCTCTGCCTGTTCCTCTCCTACAGAAGTCTGCCTGGGAGAATTAACTCTACCCAAAGTTAATGGAAAATCAATATAGACTGTAAAACTAAGTATTATTATGTAAATAAATTAATTAATTAATATTTAAAAAATAAAATTAATTAATAAAAGTAATGGTATATTAATAAACCAAACCAACATGAAGAGTAAACATGTTAATATTGTTACTTTTGAAAATGTAGAACATGGTCTTACAATTACAGTTTAACAGACAAGTGTTCAGTAATATTATTTAAAGATATAATAAAGTTTATCATATTTTTCTGTATTTTAAAATCCTGTAAAAATTATCTATCCAGACTAGCAAAATTAATCTGCGTTAGCCAGTCAAAAATGGCTTATGACATGGATTTTGTTCTTAATCACACAACAAAACATTTTTCTTGTCTTGTGTTCCTAAATTCAAGCAATTTCTTTTAAAAAAAACTGTCATAGAATAACTCTTTTGGATGAACTTCTAATGAAGACATAAAAGACAGGCACATAAGAAAGAGATTGTCCTTTATATACAATATATCTTAACACCAGTCTTATAACCATATAACCAGTCTTATAACCATATTTCAAAAGTAATTGAAATTAGTTTCTAAAGGTATCCAATATATTGCAATGCATCTTAAAAGTGGGACCCAATAATTTGTTATAGAAAGTAGAATGAAATCAACGTCTCTGAACAATCTATTCTAGGAGGGATCTCTCTCTCTCTCTCTCTCTCTCCCTCCCTCCCCTCCCCCCCACCCTCTCTCTGTATATATACATAGCCTGCTCTTTTCTCAATAAAAATTACTTTTCTGTAATCTCTGGATTCTATTCCAGACTTGATTGAATAGTTCATTCTGATCTGTCGGGTGAAGCCTGACCAGTTTATAAACTGAAACATGGCTATTCTGAGGCAGGATATTATTTCATTTAGGATGCAAGAAGATAAGTAATACCTAATAGTAACTGAATATTGTTGTCAGTAAAATTTTGGAGTAAAAATATACATGATGATTCCGAAAACAAAATGTTAAATGATTCTTAATAAAATAAATCATGCATTTTTAATTAAAAAAATTGAAAAATTCCATTTGAAAAAAAAATACAATCCATTTTCCAAATCTGATTGATATTGGAATAGAATTGATTTACTATTCTGAATCAAATCAACAATTCAAATATGATCAATGTTGATTTCTTTAACTTCATTATTTAAAGCTAGAATATACTATTCTGATGCCACAGTCAAAATAATTGTAATCCTTCCTGTTCTGTGTCTAGATCAAACTTTAAATCACCAGAATGAAGCCAGATTCCAAAAATAAGTCATTATCAGTATATGTTTCTGCTTGTAACTGAATCATTGCAATATATTCTATATTTTTAAATTCTGTGACTTGGTTGTGGACCATAAGTAAACAAAATAAATTCTTAAAAAAAAATATCCTGTGAAATTCACCTGAAACCATTTCCATGTCATATCATTAGGACTGAATGTAAAAGAGACTTGATAATGGAGTCTGTAGCAAATACATGAAAGACAAATACCATACAAAAATATCAAGAGGTGATTTTTCCATCAAACTGGAGAGTCCAATGGTGAGTCAGCAAGATGATTGTATAATGTTAAGTGATGGTTGTCTCTCCCAATATCTTAAGTTTTTTTCTTTTTTTCTTTTTTCTTTAGTATTTCATGTTTTGTGAGAGTGGCAGCTAAATAAATGTGTTAAATAAATAAATAATGTTATAGTCATGTTGATGGCATTTGCATTAGAATTATCTCTTTCTGAATGAAAAGTCTAGAAAAATGTGCATAAAAATATATTAAACATTACTTATTTATAAGGAAAGCCTGTATTCTATTTTACTATTTTAGATTAAACCCTGTTTCAATTTCTATTCTCTTAGGGCTGCACTAACAATTTGAGCTCAGCATGATCACCATCAAACACTTGAGCTGAAATTTAGATTGGGCAATTTTGGCTGGTAAAGTAGAAAAGGACACGTGGAATAGCAGAGAATAGAGCCACTTATGGAAAGGCAGATGTTTTAATAACTTGTGGTCTAGAGAGAATCCCTGGTATCTAAATTTAAACACTGCAGTACATTAAGGGAAGAACTTGTGGGAAAAGCTGGTTTTATAAAATTTGACATAAATGAGCACAAGTAATGTGTATCTCTTTGATAGGATATTGTCTACAAATGAGGGATGAAATCTAATGAGGCAAATTTCTTAATGGTACAACAAAATACACTGTTTTTTTTGCTGTCCTAAATTTGTTCTTATTTATTTAGTGTATGGCATATCATACATGGACTAGCAATATCAATTAATATTTCACATAGATTAGTAAAACACAATAAAATATACATGTTAAAAAGATCTATGTTCAAATACCAATGTCTAGACCATCTAATCATTGAAGTGCAGCATAATTTGTATTTTAGAAAATCAGATACTGAACCTATGTACTATATGCTCTCAGTTTACAACTGGTCACAATGCGATCTACAGTTTGACATGGACCTCACAGAGGATACTATGCCCCATTTATACAGTGAGTCCTGGCAGACGCCATATGAGGTGTTAATCCTATTCAGGATTGTCCATTGCTGACATGATAATTCAAAGCCTGGCACCATTTTTATAGGGTCTTTTATATCTTCCTATGCCAAGGTATTCAGCAACCCATTTGACTTTCCATTGGGAATCAGTGTTAAAGATGTTAGGAAGACGTTGTATAAATGGCAGCAGGAGCTTCCTGGATTTGAGCCTTCTGGCTTACAAATGAGGAAAATCAGCAGGCACTGGTTGAAAGAAGTTGTTTAAATTTTGTTCTGTATTCTCTCATTAGTGTATCTTGCTTTTGTAAAGCTGGCAGTGCTATATATCTCAGAATAGAAATCCAGCAAGTCAGCATGGTTTTAATACATCCACTTAAGAATCCTCATGGTATAGTTGAGTCTGCCATCTAACTTATTGTATGGCATCTGTTAAGCCATACAGAGGCACAGTATTGATATCTGCGAAGTGATATCTGTGGGTGGCACTGAAGCTCCCCATTTAGTTCCACATAATTCTGGATTATATTGTTCCTAGTGTTGATTTTTGCCTCTCTATTCTCTAGATGTATCTTTATAGGACAGATTCCAATCCAATGTTACTCCAAGGTACTTTGAATGGGTATCATAAAGGAGTAAGTTGTTGCTTCAGTAAACCTTTGGGGCTTCATATGCTAATTTGTTGTTAAGAAAGTATGTAGTTACCATTTTGCTGGTGCTAGGAGTGAGCCTTCAGTCAGTAAAGCATTTCCCCAAGATTTTAAGATCTTTGGACAGGAAGCTGTATGCCACCTCCATGTATTTTTCTTGTACTGCGTAGGTCAAATCATCAGGATATCCAAATTTGCATCCCCTTATCACTGATATATTTAATATGTGTAAGTTAAATTGCATAATGTCATTATGAGAGCCTTATAGAAGACTGTTGTTTAATGTTCTTACCTTACTTATGTGGTTCCCCCATTATTATCTGAAATAACCTATCACTCGGTATATTATTAATTAGTCAACAGTTATTTTTGCATGGGATGATATGGCATAGTTTGTATAACAATCTCTCTTCAAAAAGCTCATATGCTGCAGTTAGGTCTACAAACCTGTGGTTTTGAGACCTGGTTGGAATCCTCCTTTAATATAGCCTGGTAGGCTTAACACCTGGATCTTATCGGAAGACAAGCACAGACATCTATTATGGGACCTATCCTGTTTCTAATTAATATTTCCAGGAATTTGTAGTAGGAGTTTGAAAAGGGCAATTGTGTAGTAGGTTTCAACTCTGTCTTGTGATTTGCCAGATTTTAGAAATGATATTATTTTAGTTTTGTTGAATATTAGTGGGATTCATTGAAAACTACATCTGAGAGGAATTCATCAATCCAATTCTGTGGGTACTTCCTGTAGCTTATAGGTATTCTGGATGAATGCCATTGAAGACTGATGCTTTACCACATTTAAAACCACCAATGGCAACGTTGATTTCTTTTATAGAGAAGGGACAAGAGTACTCAGAAAGCATTTGGCCCAACTGGTGAAAAGCTGAAAGTGCATTCTTGATAAGAGTAGAGTGTCCTTCCACCCTTGGAGCTTTGGAGAGTGATACAACTTGAAAGGCTATTTGGTTAGAAGTGACATTGTGTATTTGTTGTCTAGCTCCACCTAGTTGCTTTAATAGGCTCCTAGCATTCCTGCTGGATTTGCTACAAATTTCTGTGTAATGTTCCCAGTTCTTATCTTAAGCTGCATCCAGGTTATGTAAGAAATCATATGTGATTTCTGGATCACCACACTACCAGGAAGGTCTACTGGAGTCCTTCAGTGTCTTCATTCCATCTTGGCATGTAGTCTCTTCTGAATTCTTGAGCGAGCGCTCTCTCTCTCTCTTTCTCTCTCTCTCTCTCTCTCTCCATGTATATGTGTATGTGTATATATGTGTGTATACTGTTCCTGTTTCCATCCATCCCTCCTCAATTAACCTATGAAGTAATAGCTAAAAAAATTAGAAGAGTCAGAGCAACCAGTACTGCCAAGATACTTTCTTCACATTCAAAAGGGAAATGTATGAGCAAATAAAAGGGATGCACATGGGATCCCCAATATCAGGACATTGCAAAAACTATTCTATGTGAACTAGAATGCCATGCATTTCAAAGCTACATGCCTGCATTTTTGTGCCACTAAATGCATGGCACATGTGTCATCATCAAAAGGAATGCATTGAAAAACTTTTATACCTTAGTGAACTCCATCTTCCCAGATATACAATTCACAACAGAGAAAGAAATGGCTAGATAATTACCATATTTAGGTGTGTTTGCAAACAGACAAGAAGATAAACCATAGTTTATCATAAGGCCACCAACATTTTATGCTTTCTTAGTTTCAACAGTAACTATACACTGTCACACAAAAAGAGTTGTGTCAGAATACTTTATGGCAGGGTGACAACCCACTATAATACCCAGCAACTTAAACAACTGGAAAAAGTCTATGGAGATTCTCAGTTATCCAGATCTTCCAGGAAGCTTCTTCTGCTCTGAAGAATGGATGAGAAGCAAAAGAAAAAAGAAAAACAAGAAAGTCCAGTTGCCTCTTGAAAAAAGCACCTTTGGGACAACTGGAGAGAAGGTACCAACATGAACAATTCAGGAAGAATGGGTACCCACAAACACTTATTACATGCAAGTAAGAGAAAAGAAAAAAGAAAAAAGATCAACCACTTTATTTCCCTGAAAATAAAACCTACCCTGAAAAGAAGCCCTTGCCAGATTTTTAAGTGTAATATTCTAATATAAGCCCTATCCAAAATTAAGCCTGAGTGAAAGGTACTGACCATTCACCAGGAGGCAGTGAACACACATGGGCCAACTGTGTCTGTTGGCAGCTGCAGCCCACACAGTACAGGTCAGTTGATTTCCTGTCCAAGCAGCAGATGGAGGCAGAGGCGTTGGGGGGGGGGGG
>BHFT01032145.1:39670-52398 GCA_004320025.1 Laticauda laticaudata
GGGGGGGGGGGGGGAAGGCAGGTGATCCAGATACACTGCATAGAATGTGGGAAAGCCAAGGGTTGGTGGGCTGGCCATCGGAGGCTCATTTTTGCATCTCTTGGCTTCCCTGCAGCCCACGTGGTGTGTTGGGATTGCCTGTTTACTGCCTTCTCCTCTGCCTCCATCTGCTGCCACCCACTTTCTCCGTTCCATCGATTCTCAGCTTTCCCACATAAATATAATATATAGAATAGTCCACACATTCTGGTAGAGAGAAGTTCCCTGAGAATACGTTCTAGCATGAATCCAAAAGCTCAGAAAATTAAATCTCTAGTCCTGGTGACTGACCCAGATTGGATCTTGTGACCTTACCCTGGGGCATATATACTTGCTTCATTTACAAATTATGGTGATTTGGATTCCAAATTTGAACAGGATAGGCTGGTTTTGGCTGTGCAGGAATATATGCATTACTTTCCTGTTCATCAGGACTGGCAGCGAGTTTGGGCCTTCTGTGTTGAAGCACATCTGGATTGGTTTCACAGTTCCATGCCACTGATTTAAATGTGTCCTTGTCTTTAGCATCAAAATTTATTTGGACTTTGTTTCTTGCAGCCCAAAAGGATAATAATTTGCCATTGTCATCAGTGGAATAGTATTTCCACTTAACATGATGGCTATTAAAATTGCCCATACAGATTGTTAGCTGTGGCTTGATGTTCAAGACACAATGTTGCCATGCTGTCAGAAGTGATTTATAGATGTTCACTATTATTAGATCACTATTAATAAATGTTCACTATTATTAGATCACCTAATAAGATCAAGCCACAGCTAACAATCTGTGTGGGCAATTTCAATACAGAAATTACTTTGTATTTATTTGTTTGTTTGTTTGTTTGCTTGTTTGTAATGGCTGACAATAAGGAGTCATTCTCCATATTCCTTCTAACACATGTAGTTGCACGATACCTACAGTGGTAGGTGACTCCCAATAGGTCATAGCCATGAATCTTGCCTCTTTCAAATTGCTATTATGGGTAAATTACTCTGTTCTCTCAGTAACTCACCCCCCCCCCCCNCCCCCCCCCCCCCATTAATGGAGTTAGAAATAAAAATCCTAATCATTTATGTGGAACATGACCTGTACTTTTTTGCCAGGATAGTGTATATCCAATACCAAAATGAAAACTCAAATTATTAGAATCTATCTATACTGTTTGTCATTTAAATATTATGCCAATATGTAATTTTAGAAAAAATGGATCCCTATAGTCAGGCAACATTCAAGACAAATAGAATATTTATGAAGTCTAGATTGCATTATTATAAAGATCAAACTATTTCCACTGGCTGTTTAATTTTTTCTTATTCCTGTTTTAATAATGATATTTTAGAACTGGCCAGGCCAGTGGATATATTTTTAAACACAAGAAATATATTTCTTGATATTTTAATAATTATGCAGTACAAGTCTATGAACATTTATATGAATTAATATGTTCTATGTAAATTATACCATATATGATATATTCATACAGTCATTGATGCCCTGGTCACCAGGATATTTTTTGTTGGTATACACAATAAATAGGCTATAATATTCAAATTTTATTTATAATGTGGAGATAATAAACATAACTTGAACTCTATTTTCAAAGATATTGGGTATGCCCATTGAAAAGACAGCATATCAGACTCTCTCTCTTGTTTATGTAAGCATCCAGTGGCTGCTGTGGAATCGGATATTAAACTAGATATGCTTAGTGTGCTCCACAAAGCCAATAATTTGTAATTTCAATATGTAGCAATAAGAGATCATAATGAGGTCAGCTCTCCTAATCTTCAGTCCACTTAAATTTTTCCATTTCACTACTTTTCTGAATATCATTTCTAAACAGACAGCATTGTTTACATTTTACTTAATTGAAGATCAGATACAATTGCTTTTCTCTATGAGTTGCTCATTTTTCTCCCTGTTCATCTTGAACACACTAAGAATATTAGTATAAAAAACAATTAGGTTTAGTTACTACCTAATTAGAAAAAAATAAAAAAGTTAATATTTATATAATATTGATTCCAGTTCTTGGGTTATCTTTTATAAACAGTTGCTTAAATGAACTATTGTGTTGTCCTTAATGATGATAATGTGAAAAAGTGCTGTAAATTTATAGGTGGTCTTTGATTTATGATCACAATTGAGCCCAAAATTTAAGTTGCTAAGCAAGACATTTGTTAAGTGGGTTTTGCCCAATTTTACGACCTTTCTTGCCATAGTTTTTACATGAATCACTGTTAAATTAGTAACATGTTTTTTGAAGTGAATCTGGCTTCCCCATTGACTTTGCTTGTCAGGAGGTCGCAAAAAGTGATCACATCACCCCAGGACACTACAACAGTCATAAATATGACCCAGTTGCCAAGTATCCAAATTCTGATGATGTAATCATGAAGATCTACAGTGTTTGAAAGTGTGAAAAATATATTATGTCATAATTTACTTTTTTCAGTGGCACTGTAACTTTCAACAGTCATTAAACAAGGACTATCTGTATTCACAGATAAAATGCTTGACCAGATCTAATTAGAATCAAATTCAGAATCAGTCTTAATTGTATCAGTCCTTTAAACACAAAGCCAGTTGGATAAAATTGGGTTAATCATTCTCTTTCAGCCTTTGGATGCAAGCAATGCCAAATCACTTTCAAAAAAACTTCATCAAGAAAACTGCCGGAACTTATCCAGGTCTTCACCAGGAGTCAAAAGACTTATTCAAAGGCACAAGAAACAACAAACCAACAAGCCCCGCTCTCATTAACAATGACTACATAACCTATTGAGGATAACTATTTAGAATAACTACTCACTAAACGTAAACTTTACTTACCTAAACTTCTTACTTCTGTCTTGCAACATAGCTATGGTATAACATTCTGAAATATTCTTAAAGGAGATCAAGGAATACAGATTAATTGTTTTTCTAAGTAACCTTAATTGTCCATTGAAAATTGGTAATACTTTGGGGAGGAAATGAAGATTTTGCATTTAGCATGCAGAGGTCAACTGTAACAAAGCCAAAGAACGAAAGAACACCACTACCTGTCCTCATAAAATAACAGATCTAGTTTACAGCTTCTCAGACCAATGCTGACTGGAAACTGGCTTAATAAATATGGGCATCAGGCTAAGGAGAATGTAATAGTTAAGAAAAATATATATATACTGTGATGAATATGCTGAATAACTGCATTTTCCAGTTTTAGAAACTCAGTTATTTTCATTAAGACAACTCTTTCTTTTTCCATTTATTTATACAGTCTCTTTTTGCTGAGACTTTCTTGAAGTATGGAACAGATGGCCACACTGATTTTCTGTGATGGAAATATGCTTGGAAAGAAACTATAAAGAATGAATGATTAAAAACAAGATTTAAATCAGTTGACATAGATTATTAGACAATATAACATTTTTGATGTCGATGATTATTGTTGTGTATGGAAATTAGAAGACTCCAAATAACTAAAACTGATTGGCTGAACAGGCTGCTCTCAGATTGGTCAATTAAGCACCATTTTGATTGGCCTGCCTGATGGCGGGAATTCTTAAAGAGATGTCATTGGCTGCAAGCCGCGAGAAGCCACTATAAGAAGGGCTGCCGCGGCTTCGGCAAATGTTCTGCTACAAGTCACCATACAGTTAAAATAAAGAACTGTTTGTTGGAATACCGGTCTCGCGTACCTTATTATCCAAACAGAACACTGTTGATGAAGGTGGGATCTTCCTAGAAGAGCGAGACTGAAGCACACAGCAACCACAACCGAGCAACCAAGATGGCCGGTAACAATGGGCCACCCGCACCGTTCAACCCAGCCTAAGAAGATTGGAAGTCATACATTGACCGCTTTCTGATGTTCTTAGAAAGTAATAAGCTACAAGAAATAACTGACCAGAGGAAGAGAGCTGTATTCCTCACACCTTGTGTCCCTGCCGTTTTCAAAATGGCCAAGGCGTTAGCCAAACCACAGGACATAAAACAGATGGCATGGCCAGAATTAATCTGAATGCTACGAGCCCATTACATGCCTGTGGTCTCCAATCTGATCAAAAGGCACGAATTTTATAAGCGAGACCAACGAGAAGAGAGCATCGGAGATTTTGTAGCAGCCCTAAGAAATATCGGAGGAGCCTGCGTATTTCAGAACATGGACGAAGCCATGAGAGACCGCGTGGTCCTGGGATTGAAGGATGCTATACTCCAAAGCAAGCTGCTANGAGAGACCACGTGGTCCTGGGATTGAAGGACGCTATGCTCCAAAGCAAGCTGCTAAACAGACCGAATATCACAGTGGTTGAGGCCATCGCAGAAGCCATCGCTGCTGAAGCAGCCAAGAAATCCACAGCCACCATGCGCCAGATGAACTCAACAAATCACCGAACCAACCCCAAGAAAAGAAGGTGGAAGGAAACCAAAACAGCCCACAATGAGTGCCCACCATGAAGACCTCAACTCCCTGAGCAACACCGATGATGACACCGAAGATATACATAGGCTTCAGTCGGAAAGAAAATGGCGGGAAAAAGAGGAAGGAGGCAAGAATTCCAGTGTGCTGGGTGCAGAGGGGATCACCCACGCTCTGAATGCAGATTCCTGGATGCCATTTGCAGATTTTGTGAGAAACGGGGGCACATTTCAAGGGTCTGCCGAAACAAAAAGAGCTCCTGGGAATCGGAGTGACCGGGATCAACAGCATCACTGATACCAATTGGGCGGAGAGCCTGCTGGAAGAGTTCCAGGATGTATTCAACGGGACCCTTGGCAAGTTCAAGGGGACCCCAATAACTTTCAGCCTAGACCCGAAGATTGCTCCCATCAGGCTCAAAGCCAGACGCATTCCCTTTGCCTTAAAACCAAAAATAGATGAGTAGCTTAACAAACTCATCGCACAAGGGGTGTTAGAGCCAATCAACCATGCCAGGTGGGTATGGTGGGAAACTCCCATTGTGATTCCTGTCAAACCAGATGGGTCAGTGTGCATCTGTGGTGACTATAAGGCCACCCTAAATCATGCACTACAGAAAAGTGCATACCCTGTTCCGGTAGTTCAACACCTGTTGCATTCATTAGGGGGAGGAAAAAATTTCACGAAGCTTGATCTTGTGCAAGCATATAAACAGCTGCCAGTTGACCCCGAAATTACAGAGGCACAGACTATAGTCATGCACAGAGGGGCATTCAAATGTAACAGACTTCAATTTGGGGTTAGTGTTGCCCCAGGNTTGCATTCATTAGGGGGAGGAAAATTTTTCGCAAAGCTTGATCTCGCATTAGCATATCAACAGCTGCCGGTTGACCCCGAAACTGCAGAAGCACAGACTTAGTCATGCACAGAAGGGCATTCAAATGTAACAGACTTCAATTTGGTGTTAGTGTTGCCCGAGGCATTTTCCAAAGCCTCATGGAGAGCCTTCTAAATGGAATAAAAGGAGTTGTCCCCTATTTTGATGACATATTAGTATCAGCAAAAAATAAACACCAACTAGAAAATAGACTGAGAGAAGTCTTACGAAGATTCAGGGAAGCAGGACTTAAGGTCAAAAGAGAAAAATGTAAACTAGCCACCAGTCAAGTCGAATTCTTAAACTACCTTATAGATGAGCAAGGGATACACCCCACTGAAAAGAAAATAAAGGCGATTGAAGACTCAGAATAAAAATATAAAAGTTCTAGTAAATTTGTTGCTAGCTAATTCTTTTCTTCTGGAGGAACACTAGACCCGCAAAACAATTAAAACAGCCCAGATCAATCTGAAATGCTTTTTATACTTGAAACAGGGCAGTTGAGAGATTGAATGGATTATCTAGAAATTGTCTTTGCCTAAATACTTATATTTTGATTCCTTTAAATGGAGCTCAGCTTTTCAAAGCAGAAGCTTTGAAAAGGAGAAGTGTCTTCCTTCCCGCCCCTTAATTTGAGCACGTTCATTCAAAGTTCAGAAATCAAACGAAAGTTGAAAAATCGAAAAAGCATTCATCCTGCTCCGGTCTGTAAATAAAAGAGAAATAGAAAAACAGGGGCTTGATATCTATTAATTTAAAAATATGTTTTAAAAGATTAAAAAGAAGCCCCAGTCTGGCGATGCAATGGCTCAGTGGCTAAGACACTGGTCTTATTGGCTGGAAAGCTAACATCCTAGTTCAAGACCTGAATGCCACATGACGGGGTGAGGTCCCATCCTGGCTCCAGGTCCAGCTCCTGCCAACCTAGTAGTTCAAAACCATGCAAATGCAAGTGGATAAATAGATACCATTTCAGTGGGAAGGTAACAACATTCCATGACATCATGCTGGCCACATGACCATGGAAATGTGGCATTGAATCAATAGCCTTGAAACAGAGATAAACTTCACCTGTTATAGTTGGCAGTGACTAGCAGAGTAAAATCTGCAGGGTCTCCTTTGTTATTATTATTATTATTATTTTACAAGCCCCTGTCTACCTGTTGTTCTTTTTGCAGATAATTCACTCTTGTCCCTGACAGTAACCATGTGCAGTTATGACGTTGATGAAAAGTAACTTTGCAACCAATGGCCTCATTTATAACTGTAAAACAAAAGAAGCTGAACTAAAATTACAAGAATATGTTTCAGTGTCACGCTTAATGATGAGTTTCCAATTTGCTGAGGACTACTTGAATATATTTACATACTTTTTTGGATAGTGTAAATAATCTTATAAATTAGCATGTTAATGTTCTTCAGGGCTCTGTTAACTAACTGGCTGTTACAACTATTTTCAAGGATACATAAGTTTACTTGTTAAATCATACTGACATCAATCTACCCAGTTACTTAAATAAAAAGATTCCTATGCACATTTTGATCTTCTCTGTTGAAACATTTTGCTACTCTGGTGATTTATAACCAAAGCAAGTTCCTTGAAAATGTATTTTATATTCCAGATATATTGGTTTCATTATTTCCAATCAGTTCAACAATTCAATATGCTGCTTAATGTTATTCAGATACAACACAGTCAGCATCAAAGATGATGGGAATTTTATGACTATCTTGCACATTAAATAGCTTCTGCAGCAATTCTTGTCTATGACCTCTGCTGGAATATTGGAAAAAAGGTTGATTACTTGCTCCATTTCAGGGGGTTTTTTTGTGCCTACTAAGAAACATGAAATAACTCCATAGAGGAAAAAGATGAAATGAGTTAGTCATTTCAGATTAGATTCTCAATAGAACTAGTAAACTATATGTACCAATATTGAATAATACAGGTTCCCAATATAGAATGAAATCTGATGCACATTCTGTTGGAAATAAGGACCAGACTAACTGATGCTTGTTGTATAGGTTTGTCCTTGTATAGTTCATGCTATATAAGATTGTATCAAGTGCATGATAGGAGGTACTATATTTTCAGTATTATCTTTTCTAGATTTCAATGGGAATAAAATATTGTGAAAGAAACTGATAACTGCTACTGTTACTTAAATGATACAGGTGAAATTGGTTGTTCTAGATCCCGAGTGTCAAACTCGATCACGTCATGTGATGTCACATGATGTATCATGATTTTTTTTGCCTTTGCAGAGCCAGGGTGAGTGTGGCCTATGCATGATGCATCCAGTCTGCAGGCTGCCAGTTTTACACCCCTGTTCTAGATCATAGGTATATTTTCTTGATATTTACACAATAAACTAGTGTTTTAAAAGAAAAATAGAGAAGGAAGGCTTCTGTTACAAAATTGATATTTTCCTCAAATGAAAACAAAGAGAAGTGTAAACCAAATATGTTTACAGAAGCAAAGAAACCTCAAATTTGAACATTCTTTTGCTGAATACACAAAAAAGTGTTTTTTATTTGGAAGAATTAAGAATGTGATTAAGCTGGAAGATGACCAGAAACACAGAGATTCTAAAAAAATTAAATAAATTTCTTCAGCATCTTCTTCCTCTTTGAAAATATATGTTACTGCCTAAATTGAAATGAGACAAATTGAAGCATGAATATATTATATTTAAGGTTCTTGACAAATTACAAATACAGTATCTACTGAATATATATTTTACAGAGCAGTGGCAACATTCTAAGAGGGTAACTGGTCGTAAGGGGGTAAGGAGTTGTGAAGAACAGATCCATGGTGGATTACAACTACACCCAAATACTGTTGGTCTGTAACGGCCAGGTTGAGGCACAGGAGAAATGTATCCCTAGTAGCATCTTTGCTATAATCACTTGATATATTTTTAAATATTACTTCCTATTTAAGGTGGTATGTTAAGTGAAACAAGGCTTTACCTTCTAGACATCAAACAGCCTTTTCTAAAATGCATGAAGAAATACTTACATTCAAGAAAGCATCTGTAACTGAAATATAAAATTAGATTTTATTTAAAAAGTCCATAAATTAGCCAATATGATTGCCTTTACTTTTTTTAAAAAAGGAAATATTAGATATTGTGGGCAGATTGAAGAGGCAGAAGCTACTTCAACTTCAAGTTCTTTATTCAGTAAGAACAAGAACAATACAATCCTCACCTTTTTATAGGGAGCTGTCAGATGGCTCAGCCAATCAGGTTAAACTATTTTTCCCACCATAATGACAGACCTGAGTGAAGCCTTCATTTCTTGGGTTTACTCCTTTATTTCAATATTCAACATTAGATTTTTCTGGAGAATGCAATCCTAGTTTATTTAACATGTTATGAAAAATTAAATAACAGTGTTAAAGATAAAAAGATTAAGTACACAGATTAAACAATCTGATTGAGAAAATATCAAGGTCATCACCAAGGAAATGCTCTTCTCATTAATTTCTTTGATGGTAGATCTGAATTTATCTCTTACTGTATCTTCTGAAGTGGTTGACAACAATTCCTGGAAGGTAGAAGCAGATTTCACACTGCCACCTAAGCTGCTTGTTTCTTGTATTGGTCCCAACTATTTTTAAAGTGAACTTCAGAAATTCTAGTTCAGATGAAGTTGGTTGGTGTTCATACTATGATCACAGCAAGTTGGTGGTTTCTTGCCTTCTTATCTTGCTTCTTGCCTTTCTTATCTGGGAAAAAAGAAACCTCACTGGCTAGTTCTTCCTATTTGAGCCATTCTATCAATGCCTGCCTTTTCCTGATTCTTTGTACTATCTTTCTACCCTATGCCTTTTCTGTTCTTTCTTACATGCTTGTTAATGGATGTCTTCCTCCCCTTCCCCCATTTTCTTTTTACATTAACCCGGAGACGTTATTTTCCTTTTTCCACTAGTTATAGCACTGCTTTCTGAAACAATAGGGAAACAGATTGATTTTTGTTTCTATCTTTTAGTTTCCACAGGAAGAAGTGTGATTGGCCACTACTTTCCTCTAACAGAAGGATGCTAAAACAAAAAAAGCATATTTTATTTTAAAGATAAATTTGATAACAAAGATGAAAAGTCTGCAGAAAAAAACCCAGTAAGAGGTGATATTATGAAGAGCATTGACTAGACATGGTTCAGAAATAACTAAATGATCCATTAAAAACATTGCAATATTTAGGCCTGATGTCTAGATAAACCTTATGATTCTCAACTCCTGATGAACATATATTTTCTTTTATGTATACTGAGAGTATTTACACCAAGACAAATTCCTTGTGTCCAGTCACACTTGGCCAATAAAATATTCTATTCTCTTCATAAACTGGGCTTTTGATAGGTGTAGCTTATATCTTCTCAGTGGAATTTCATCTTGTCAATGGAGGATCCTTGAGCAGAACAGTGAGGCCACTTATGTTTCTGAGTGATCAAGTGAGCTACTTTTAAAATGGTACAATTGACTGTCTTTCTTCCAACTACTGAGCTAAATAAAAATGACATATTCTATTTGTAGAAGAAACTCCTTCCCTTAATCTGTCTGAGATGATCTTATGTTCTTTGTCCAGCTTTTTGAGAATGCATTTTTATGGTTACCAGTGAAAGTTTTTCTGTGTTAGAATCTTATGCTTCTGTAATATCCACAGTATCCTGTAACACCTACAGTATCCTGCAAAACTTCACAGATTTACATTGTTCTGCCAGAGTTAATCTTGTCACATTCTGTATATACATGCACACAAACTCCACTGGTGTTTTCTCATTTCCCATTAACTTCAAATAAAAAAGGAAAGCAGTAACCACTGCATCTAGATACAAGTTCCATGCCATACTGTGAATTATGTTTATGTAGTTATTTTTTTTAAACTTCTTCTAATTTTCCCCAATATAACTGTCCAACACTCTTTTCTCCATTGCCTCATGTGGATATATTTTATTCTGAATAGACTTCATAGGATTAACTTCAACTTTCCAGCTACAATTCTTGACTTCCAGAAAGCTTTCCAGTCAATTTTTGCTTTAGGTGCAGCTTATGTGTGGATGGCCCTTTTTCTCAGCTTGCTGCCTTCAAGGTTCCTGATAAACTCCAGTTCTTACTCCTTCCTGTGTCAAGCTCCAGCAGTGCTATAAGGAGGGTGACTGCTGCATATCATACAAGGCTTCAAGCAGAATGATAAGCAGTGTTGCTGTTCCAATAGCTGTTGCTCTGGAAGATGGATATTTAAGTCTTGCTGTCTTGCAGCAATCATAGCTTCCATACATTTTGAAAGTTTCCCCTGCTTTCTTGTAATTTTGCAATCTTTTCCCATTCTCTTATATTTTCTCCTGTTTGCCCACATTTCTCTCTCATGCATTTTTATGTGGAAAACTTGGCTCAGGTGAGGTGAAGTTAGATGGGCAGATCAGGAAAGCTATGGATACACTCACATCATTGACAAAGCCATGGCGCAGCTAAATTTGCCAGCTACAGGTGTATTTGCATCCTTCTAAAAGTCAGGCATCCTTTGCATCCTTCTAAAAGTCAGGTTGTCTGGAATGCGGGCATGTAAGTAAACAAGGTGGATCTAATCTGGTCTGATTCTGGTCTGCCTTTTCTTCTGCAGCTTTTTCAACAGGCTAGGAGTGCTGGGCTGCCCTCCAGTACAGTTAAGAGAGTTGTGTGGTGCAGATCCTCTGCAGTGGGGTGGAGTCAAGTAGAATGGTGAACGTCTGGGCTGGTTGCTTTGTTCTCGCACAGAACTAGACTTTCAGAAGGGCAGATAGGAAATTTCATCACAATCCCTTTCAAGTGCAGAAGGACAATTTGAGCCCAGTTCATCTTTTCCTCGCATGCTGGTTTGGTGGTTTGAAGAGTTTAATAGCCTATGATTAAAAAAAGGAAAAACCCAGTGTTATAAAGTAATCTAAATGTAAATATATCTCTAGTGTGAGTAAAAAAATGATGGATAATTCATTAAAAAGGTGCACTCATAGAAAAGTTCTTTTACAAAGAAATAGATTCTTTCTGTTTTTGCAACATGTCTTTCATTCATATTGGGTCAATTTAGAACCCAAGCCATTAGATTCAGTTGAAGACCAATTTGCCCTATTCACTATCCAAATAAAACTTGTTGCCAACTTACAAAGTTTGGGATAAGCAGGACAAGAAACAAATACATTATTGCCTGTGTTTTGTATTGCAAAGTTATATTTTCTTTTGATTAATTTAAAGACCTGTCAACAAGACTCATAATGAGTCTTGTTCATTTTTTTTTGCTTCAAAACCACTTTAGGTTTGATTTATAGTTCCAAAGCACTTTGCAATTTGAAGAAGAATTCCATCATTTACTTAAACAGCTGTTTCTACTGCTATATTTCAGCATTTGAAACTGATCATTACAAAATTGAGTATCCATATGATTATTAATTAATCCTCTATAAGGGTAAGTGTTTATCATGCAGCTGCCTGTCTACTGAATTGAGAATAAAATCTCTGATTATTCTGTATGGAAACAATGTTTTCCAGGTAGAGGGTATCTTGTCATTGTTTGGATGGTCAAATTTGCAATTTTATTTCTTTAAAAAAAACCCAAAGTTTAGAAGAAAATTTAGCATCCTTGTGCAACTTCCTACTTGCATATATGTTCATTCTAATATATATGTATGTATGATATACCCTATATGTGTGTATGTGTGTGTGTGTGTGTTTTCATAGATTTTCATAGGTGTAGGTATGCAGGTCTTGGTGTGTTCGGGTCTTTTCCTGTGTAAGATTGAGAGTATTTTGGTGATGTTTCAACAAGGTCCCACTCTCCATCTTCAGGCTGGTGCTTTTGGCTTCATGCTTGTGCAAGCAAAGCATGATCAATGCTGCCGTCTCTCTATAAATACTGGTGGGGAGGTGTGGTGTGTTGACTCTGTTGTAAGCAGTCTGGCTGGCTGTGTTGTTATTTCTTGATTGGTTGATGGACTCAATGTTTGCAGATTGGTTGGCTTTTTCGTAAGAACTTGTGTGGCTGAGATACTGGCTGTGTGTCTATCAGCCTCCTGTGTTGTAATGACCTGGGTAATGGGCTGTGACCCAGGATGTCACAACAATAGAACTCAGAAGGTCATAACACAGCCAAAATATTCATATTCAAATATTGTTACCACTGGTTCAGTGGGCATGGCTTGGTGGGCGCACTTTGCACTTTCAATGCATGAATGTACCAAACATGCACTTTGTGCAGGTACAGAGGTCTTTTTTCAATCTCTATGGCTTCTCTGATGATTCTGTGGTTGGGGTTTTGAATAGTGGCTAGGGTTTTAGTGCCATTGAAGTTGATTGAAAAAAGACCTGAAAGCATGAATAGAAGAGATGATTCCAGCAGAGTGTCAATCATTTGGAAACCTGCACTCT
>BHFT01032146.1:0-65283 GCA_004320025.1 Laticauda laticaudata
TCCACCTTCAGTGATGATGTTGTCCCCGTACACTTCACACAGTTGCCGAAAAATTTCAATTGGTTTATGGTTTTTTGTCAACAAAAACCTTATCACTGATCGCACCTCACAACTCGTGGGATTTTCAATTGGAGCACACATTTCAAACGTTTGCTGTGAAATAATGGGCAATGATATGAACCTCCCACTAGCACGACTAGATGCAAACTAAGCGGCGGATGCACAGACCAAAGATGGCCATGCTAGCTCCACCCCTTCTTGCTACAGACGAAAACGTAATTTATTTTGTGGATAGTCCTCGTATGATAGTTAAGGAGTTGGTCTAAGAAACCTTGAAGCAAGTCCATTCTCAGCCTAGAAGTTCCCAAAGTGTCTTTGTTCTATAGGAGTTACTTTCTCTCAACTCACAACTGGCTCACAAGGTTCTTATTGTGACAATAAAATGACAGGCAATCCCTAGGTATGCTGGCTTGAGTCCCAGAGAAGAGATAGATTACACAGGTAACAAATTAGTAATTAAAAGAGCTGTCCAGTTTTGCCACTTTTAATGGTGAACAACAATATCCACTGTCAAATAATCTTAACTCATTTCAGATCTCCCTAGATGAAACCCTTATGCCGAATGGCAACAGCTGCTGAAAGATCAGTGGGATGGCCAATTTGACTTCAAAGATTTATTTCAGTAATTAAAACTGTTTCAAAGTTGAGGGATATGCAGAGGGGAGTGAATGGGGAGCTCGTGGGGTTACAGGCTGTGCTCTGTAATTACAGCACAGAGATGATTTCTCCAAGGACTAAAAATGAAAACCCATCTCTCATCTGGAGTTGGCATCTCCCATCAGCCACATCTTCAGCACGCAATTCCTGCCTCACACTTTGTTCAAATGTTGGGACACGTTGCTATTTGGAACAATGGGTTCTCCAGCTGCTTTATTGTATTGTTCAATGGCCACCACCTTTTGATCCAATCCGAAAGCAGCTGCTTCTGTAACATAGCTGTGTCAGAACACATCACATCTCCTAACTTGGACATTCTCCCAGGGAGGTGCTATTTTTAAATGTGCTGTTGATAATATTCCGAGTGAGGTTTGTATTCCTGGGCAGCTGTGATAAAGTAGGAATGGGAGGGGGGGGGGAAACCAAGCTGTTGGCTAGCGGAGTTGTTCTCCTTTAGGATGAACTAAGGATAATATCTAAAAGAAGTCCTGAAGGCAATCAAGGATTCTGCTTTAGGAGCTTTACCCCATCCCCAAACCCTTAAACAGATCAGGAAGGCTTGAAGCAATCATGGGTGTTACATGACAAAACAGAACAAAAGAACAGCAGGGAACTAGATTGTATGATCATAGGTAAGTGATAGAAGAAGAATAGAAGTTATGTAACATGTCAGCATCGATTGATAGCTGAGATAGGCAGGTTTCTAATATAAGGAAGTTCAGATTTACACGTGATTTTTTTGTCAGAATTACTGAACATTCTGAAATCCCAGTGGGTATCCATACGTGTCATATTTCAGAGTGTGGAAAATTTGGGATTTAGGAAAATATAGAGATTCCCCACACCACCCCATAATGATAGGAAAAAAAGAGGAAGTGCTTATCCAGCCACAGTGAACCCCTTGATATTGCTGGGCTGTAACTGTGATCACCATTCACCACTGGTGTTTTTGGATGGGAAGAATTTGAACTGTGGTTCAACCACTTAAAAAGCCTCAGTAATGGGTAAAACTAAAGAATCTACTCCCTTATAAGGCCAGAGAATGGAAAATATATGACATTTTGATGAAGTATATTCATAAATCAAACTACTGGATAAGGAGGAACAGACCTTTTAGCATTAGTCTGTGAAACAGTACTACTGTCACTGAAAAACATGAAATATATCCTCCAGCCCATTTATCAAAACAGTCTAGACAATTGCACGAATTAAATATTTTTGTTGGTTCAACATCACTTCAATATCACATATTACACATAATGCCAGTCATGATTTATCTTGAAGACATCACTATGATGAATATCAAAGGATTATTTCTCTATTAGCAACCTTCCCCCACAGCCTGAAATCCGAGTAATAGATGTCAAAAATTAATAGATGTCATAAGAGCTGTGATGGTGCAGTGGTTAGAAGGCAGTACTGCAGGCTACTTCTGCTGACTGCCAGCTGCCAGAAGTTCGACAGTTTTATTCTCACCGGCTCAAGGTTGACTCAGCCTTTCATCCTTCCGAGGTCAGTAAAATGAGGACACAGATTGTTGGGGCAACATGCTGACTCTGTAAACTGCTTAGAGAAAGCTGTAAAAGCACTGTAAAGTAGTACATAAGCCTTAAGTACTATTGCTATTGTTTGCGAAAATGAGCAAAAACTGGATATCAGAGGTGCTCTAATAGACCCTGGACTGAGCAGAGGATTCAATGGTCTCTAAAGTATCTTTCAACTCTACATTCCATGCTTCCACTGAAGAAGACAAAGAAAGCCTTCATTTGAAATGAAGGTTTACTTGTAGGATCCTCTTCCAGCCTTCATGCTGCCTCCTTTTTTTGCCCTGAATGCAGAGATGGTATTCAACAGGTTCTGACCAGTTCTGAAGAACCAGTAGTTGAAATTTTGAATAGTCCTGAGACTGTTCCACCTCTGACTGAAGATTGATCCACCTCTGTTCCACCTCTGACTGAAGGATCCTTCCCCTGCCACACCCACCAAGCCACACCAACAGAACAGGTAGTAAAAAAAAATCAATCCTACCACTGCCTGAATGCCTTTATTTTCAGTGAGTAAAATGGTCTTTCAAAGGGGATCTTAGATTTGAAGGGAAATCTTCCTCATTTACCCTACTAATGCCTACACTGTGAGCTGCAAGGAAGTAATTATGGGCTTGTGAAAAAAAGGCTCCTGTGAATCAACAAAACCCCACCTATTGTTTCTGCTATGTGCAGGTGGATCCACAGTGAGCTACGGTTCAGTGTACAAAGGTTTCCACACTGCAAGGTCCATTCATACTCCAAACACAGAACCTCCTCTTTTAACTGATTTCATAAGGGTGACAAAATGGGAAATCTGGTTCCTTCCTTTTATTATATTCACATCATTTTTGCAAGGAAGAAAACACTGGAAAACATCATGTAGATCCTATATATCAACTCCTTGAATGCCAGATATTTCACTTTCCTCTCCCATGCACATATTTATGGAAAACCAGAATAGTCTGAATCAATCACCATAATAATATTTGTTAATACTGAAAGTGGAAAATAAGATATATTGGTTACTTTGATTTATAAGTTACCTTTCCGGCAGGGAACTTGGCTTCACTTCAATATTTTGTGAGGAAATATTTTGAAGGAAAATTGTAAGTTTTAAATGTCCATGAAAGTGTGATTTGTGAACATTCACATTTTGGGTTGTATGAAAGAAGGCTATGCTTAAGTGACAAGAATGTCAATACATTTTTATCCTGAAATTGTTCCATCAGTATAAAACTAAAAGTGTTGCACATTAATAGCTGCTTGGCACCGTTAATGCACTCACAACTTAAGTGCTTCTCAGAACACTACAAAAATGGATCAGTTACTTTGCTTTACAAAGTAAAAATCCATTAACTGCATGTTAGTTTCTTCTTGCTTTGTCAGGCTGCAAGTCATTGTTGATTGCTGGCAATTGCCTGTCAAAAACCTGAAATTTTTTGGCAACGTTTTCAGAAATTATACAACCTTATCTTTTTCTCTAGGACTGAGAGAGAATCACTAGCCCCACATCACCTAGTTGGCTTTAAGTCTAAAGCAGGACCAGAACTCATTGTCTCCCTGGTGCCTCACCCGTTACATTAAACTGGCACTTGTTCCCAGCTTAATACACTTCAAATAGGCAAGACTGATCATAAGGATAGTTGCTAGACAGACTCATTTATGGGAGTTCAAAGTCAATGAGTCTGGAGGGCACCAGATTGGGGGAAAGGTAATCTAATCTAATCTCATGGTTTATTTCTGTCAAGAGAAATAGCAAGAGCAAAAAGACTTCTATATCGCTTCACAGTGCTTTACAACTTCCTCGAAGTGGTTTATAGAGTCAGCCTATTGCCCCCAACAACCTGGGTCCTCATTTTACTGGCCTTGAAAGGATGGAAGGCTGAGTCAACCTTGAGCAGGTGAGAATCAAACTGTTGAACTGCTGGCAGCTGGCAGTCAGCAGAAGTAGCCTGCAATACTGCATTCTAACCACTGCGCCACCACAGAAAAAGGCAGTCCAGTCCAGCATATAGAGGTGAAGGACCTCATCCTGTTTTAAGAAAAGCTCTTGATCATTCTTTTCATTCCTTTTCATTCTTTTTCAAAAGCTCGCACTCCATGTTTTACACACGGTTGCATTATACACACCCTACTGATGAGCTGTGATGGCACAGTGATTAGAATGCAGTACTGCAGGCTACTTCTACCAACTGCCAGCTATCTGGCTGCTGCTCTCTCCATGGCCAAAGTCCCTCAAACCATATACCTGGGCTTAGCAGCTAAATGCTGAGCTTAATCATCATTTCTCTCTGTAGCTTATGGAGAAGGGGGTTCTTTTTACCCCCACCCCTCCATATTCAAACAGAGAGATTCTTTTCATTGCACAGTTAACTCTTGTTTCCACATCTGAAAGTCTTCTCGATCTATAGTCAAAGCCTTTTGAGTGGTTTACCTTGAACTATATTTGCATATTCCTTTTACCACATGAATGCCAGGTAAATAAATTTGTGTTCCATCCCTGATATGGTGTAACCATAGCAAAATAAATTATAACTTTGAATTTTACCAGTATCGCCTTAACACTTAATTTTTTCTTTCTTGCTTGAATAGATATGTGCCTAATCTGAATCCAAAGATCCCGTAAGAAGTGGACATTATAATAGGAGAGCCATGTTAATCTATGGCAATGTTTCTTAACCTTAGTAACTTGAAGATGTAATGGCTTGTAATAGAGTAGTGGACGATCACTTAAATATGAGTCAGCGGTGTGCAGAAGCAGTTAAAAAACCTAATACAACTCTTGGTTGTATAAACAGAGGCATAGTATCAAAATCACATGTAGTATTAGTACCGCTTTGTAAATCCTTAGTAAGGCCACACCTGGAATATACTGCATCCAGTTTTGGTCACCACGTTACGAAAATGATGGTGAGACTTTGGAAAAAGTGCAAAGAAGAGCAACTAAAATGATTAAAGGAGACTAAAACATATGAAAAACAGTTGCAGGATTTCATTAGTCTAAAGAAAAGAAGACTGGGGGACATGATAGCAGTATTCCAGTATTTGAGAGGCTGCCACAAAGAAGAGGGGTCAATTTATTTTCCAAAGCACCAGAAGGCAAGGCAAGAAACAATGGATGGAAACTAATCAAGGAGAGAAGCAACCTGGAATGAAAGAAACTTCTTAACTGTGAGGACAATTAACCAGTGGAACAGCTTGCCATCAGAAGTTGTGGCTGCTTCATCACTGGAGGTTTTCAAGAAGAGACTGGACAGTCACTTGTCTGAAATGGTATAGGGTCTCCTGTTTGAGCAAGGGGTTGGACATTGGTTACATCATAATCAAGGTCTCTTTCAACTCTATTCTGATAGATAAATATCGATAGAATAGAATAGATAGATGATAGATAGATAGATATAATTTTAGCTCCTCTAGTCATGTTTCCTGTCTCATTTGACCAGAAGGATTTCAACTCACAGAATTCCTTAGCAGCTAAGGCTGAGAAACTCTGATCTATGGTGACAAAAAACCTATAAGAGAAATAGAAATAAGTTTTATCTTCTTAAGTGCTCTTCTCCAATGATGCTGTAGGTAGTATCTTTTACAGAGTAGTTGGAACATGTGGGTTTCTTGTTCATGAGTAACTATAGATTGGTCAGAAATCTGATGTTCTCTTTCTACTTCACTCTGACGTCTACCTCATTCTGTCCAAGTCATTGACTTACAAAATGTACACTGTCCCTCAAGCTAGTTTCCATACATTGGTGAGGCACTGTGTAACCCGAGAATGCCTTGCTTTCATTTTTCATGCCTTTCTGGTAATCAACAGCATCAGTATATGTTGTTTATTTAGTTAGAAGATTTACAGAGCTGTCCAACTCATAATCATGGCTCTGCATGGTGAAAGCCATACAGTTGTTGGATTTGAAACCAAAGTGAAATGGTTTATCAGTAACTATTAATTTAAACTTCTACCTTGCCCTTCTCTCCATCTTACCATTATCATCTCCTCTCTTCTTTCTTTATTGTAGTGACAGCACAAGGAGAAATCCCATTTTTAAGGCCCTCAAATTTAACATTCAGTTTTTTACTAAATTACTTTGGCTCAACAATCTTTAATAATGTATGTGTAAGCTTCTGTCTGATATTCTTGTCATCAGTACAACTATTTTCCTTGCCAGAACTGCCCTTGGTAATTCTGTTGCCAAGTTAGCTGTAGGCGACAATATTCTCAAGAGGGTCTAAGCAGACTGAGGATTTTTGAATTCATAATCAGAAGACAAGGAACTGCATAGGAAAAATGTAACACATTTTCATATAATGGGGGAGAACTGGTTTGGCAGTAATACATATGAAAAGGATCTGGGTTCAACATGAGCCAACAGCATGATGTCTCTGATCAAAGGCAAATTCTATCTTGGGACAATCTAATATGGTCCAGACTAATAGGTAGTAACTGAATTACTTCATTTTGTCTTGATTAGACTCCACTTGGAGTACTAGGTCCGATTCTGCACCCTGATGTTCAAAAAATTGAAGCCAGAGAAGAAATATCAGGATTGTGAAAAGTCTGAAGACCCAGTCCTTGGAGGGACAATTAAAGCAGAGGTGGTATTCAGCAGGTTCTGACCAGTTCTGGAGAACCAGTAGCAGAAATTTTGAATAGTTTGGAGAACCTGCAAATACCACCTCTGACTGGAGATTTTATAGTATCCTTCCCCTGCCATGCCCACCAAGCCACACTCATAGAACCAGTAATAAAAAAAATTGAATTCCACCACTGAATTAAAGCATCTGGTTACATTTAGCTTACAAAAAACAAAACAAAAGTAAGGTGTGATATGACATCAGTCTTCATATATTTGCAAGGGATCACAGAAAAGAGTGCATCCATGAACACCAACTAGAAGAGGCAGTGAAAATTCCTTGAACTCACAACACATGGGCAGACACAACCATAGTTTCAGCTGGGTAATTGTGAGCACCTTAGAGCAAGATAAATCCAAAAATGATCTGGAAGCTTGGCATACAGACAAATCAGCCATCAATGGATACTTGAGATAAATCACATTTACATACCATTTGAAAGTGACAATAAAAAGCTAAAAAGGGAACAAAAAGATCGGAATACTTCCATCCCAGTGGCCAACAGCCAGTTAAATAGGAATTAAAAATCAAGCGGTAAACAACTTCCTAATCAAGGAATTATTAAGGACAAAACTACACCCCCAGCAACACTGGCACGATGAGCTACTATATATAAAAAGGGAGAAAACCCCAAACTTATTAACACTGATGATGTTATCTAGTTGGGTAATGAAATGTCAGGAAAGCTCAGAGAGCACCAAAGACTCTGTAGTTCAGCCCTGAGCTAAATATAAACTTATTTGACAGAGTTAAATATCAGACTTTCCTGCCACTTACAATATTGCTAACGAAAAGCAAAGTGCTTCCATCCCCTCATAATAACACACCTCAGGGTCAGCCAGCATTAGAATGAGAAGAGGAAAAAGAAAATATGCTTCATATGACACTGGTTACATCATAATCTAATGGTAGCCATGGACTGAGAGAATTTTCAAAGGAGATTTGAACAATTCCTGGAGGAATTGGGAATGGAGTTGCCCTTCATGGTTCTCTGTCAGGAGGATTAGGTGGATGTCCATCTTCAGAAGCAGGTCAGGGCTACTGCTGCCAATCTTGCAGAGATGTCAGGATGATGAGGAGAATTCAAATAGATTTTTGCCTTTAGTTCCTCAAGAGGGAAAAGGATAAACATCAGTGTGGGTTTTAATATTTCTCAGACCTGTTTTCCAATCTTCTGTGAGATTTATGGACTATCTTTTATTCAGGAAGTCAAGGCATTGTATATAGTGCTCCTTCCCCTCATTTTTCTCTACAATAACCCTGTGAGGTAAATTGGTCTGAGGGAGAATATGTTAGCTTTGTTGAGAACAAATAACTTGTGCAAAATGATTGTTTAAGTCACATTCCCTGGGTTTCTTCACCCTGGTGCCTTCCAGGATATGTTTGGCTACAATTCTCAAAATTATAGGACTTATGGGAGTTGTAATTCTACATATCTAGAGGGCTCCCGATTGGAAAAGACTGCAGTAAAGCAAAACATTACAAAATTCTGAATTATAAAGTAAGTTTATTCTGAGTTACACTTAAGTTGCAGTCACAGAACAAAAGAATGTATGTCAGAAACAGCCTTGCCACTGGACCCAGTAAATGTGTTCATGCCTGGCAGAGGATGGAAGGAGGCTTGATTGCAAAGCAAAGTTAAACACTAGGTCTGAATATGAATATACATCCAGAGTGATTCAGTGTGACATTTAAAAATCTCTTAATGTACTAAATTGAGCAGGCAATCAAGAGGGATGCTGCTAAGGATATGAACACACTTTTTTGTTAATAAAATGTGAATCAGTCAAGGATATTTTTATATATCCATCAGAGTGTTGCTGTTTTTTCTCCCCTTTCATTCTCAAAGTTTTGTGTACCTACCTTCTAAATTGTAAAGTGACTCAAGCACCAGGTTCAAATAGGAGTCTTTGGTCTAGTTTTAGAATAGAATAGAATTCTTTATTGGCCAAATGTGATTGGACAACCATGGAATTTGTCTTGGTGCAAATGCTCTCAGTATACATACAAGAAAAGATACATTTGGTTCTCAATTAAGACAGTCCTTCACTTACAACAGTTAGTTTAGCGACCGCTCAAAGTTACAATGGCGGTGAAAAATGTGACTTATGACCAGTTTTCACACGACCTGGCAACATCCCAAGGATCAGATAATTAATATTCAGACAATTGGCATATGACTCATATGTATGATGGTTGCAGTGTCCCAGGGTCATGTGATTCCCTTTTGTCATCTTCTGACAAGTCAATGTCAGAATGAGGAAACCACTTAACAACAGGGTTACTAACTTATCAACTGCAGTGATTCACTTAACAAATGTGGCAAGAAAGGTCATAAAATTGGGCAAAACGTACTTAAGAAATGTCTGACTTAAAAAACAGAAATTTTGGGCTCAGTTGTGGTTGTAAGTCAAGGACTACCTGTATTAAGTTCCTCAGTCTCATCACAGGCCTATTCCTATACAGGTAGTCCTGTGCTTATGCTCTTACTTCAGCTAAACAAAGACAATCTGTATAAGCAAAGAGAGTTTTTCATTAGCATCAAGAGAAAGTTACCAAATAGAAAAATAAGGCAGTGAAGCCATGTACTCCTGTGCTACATTTTCTGTGTGAAAAAGACATGGATGCAAACTTTGATGATTTCCCTGTGGCTGAAAATAGGAGATCTTGGTTTGTGGCAAAGAAAGAATTGTACTTGGGTCCATCCAGATGATGACAGATTTGCTGCCAGAGTAAGCATAAAAAAACACTGCCCAAACAGGGACTTGAACCCTGGACCACCAGATTAAAAGTCTAATGCTCTACCAACTGAGCTATCCAGACTCTTGTACTTAGTTCTCTGACCTAGGAAATTTTGCAATATTGATCTGGAGATCTATACATATCAGCAGTATCTCTCTCCTCTGGAGCCTCTTGTTGCTTATAGAGTTGGTGCCCACACTTTGAACAACTGTCTCTTCCCTCCACTACAAACACCTGGAAAATGTTTACAGGGTTTTTTTTTTAAAAAAAAACATGGTATGAATCAAGACACTGTAATCTCCAGAGAAATGCATGGAAACTATTCTGGCATCCAGATGTGTTGGTCAGTGAAGTGGAAATCCAACATACTAAATCGCCTTAAATTGAAGAAGGATGTTCCGATCATTTCCAGCAATTATCAGCTCTGCCAAAGACGGGGGAGCAGGGGAGAGCTGTTGGCTGCTAACTGACATATGCTAAAACTACTTATGCCACTAAATGCTAATGTCCCCAGCCAACAAATGAATTCTCCTCCCACCAGAAACTGCTTGGAGTAATACAAATACTCAGCCAGCCAGTTAATTTTGGTCCTCTATAGCCTTGTATAAATTTCTTGCATGTCATCCAGCATACGATTCCTAGGAACTGAAGAAGATGATTGGCCAGCTTCCTTGGAACAGGAACTGGATACAGTTTGGAACATTGTGATAAAGATTCTCAAATGTTCTGAAGCTTATGAGGCTTGTTAGGTTAAAAGGGAAATTTGTGCCATTTCCAGGTGCTTTTTTTAAAATACAGGTAGTCCTCGTATAACGTCCACACCTTCAGGTACCAGTTCAATGTTTCAGTTATGCTGATCAAGGGGACTTATCAGTATTCTTTGTACTTGCATGTGGCAGCAACCCACATGGTCCCGTGATTGCAATTGGGATGCTTTGGCAGCCAGCTTCCATTTACAAAGTCACAGTGTCTCATGTTTATATAACTGAAGTTTCCAACTTTCCTTGGAAAAGAATAGAACTCTGACTTTGGGTTTTACCAATTAGACCGATAGATCTTAATAGAAGTGGTGTGTTCATATTATTATGAACTTAAGTACTTCATACTTAAGAGGTCTGTAAAGGGGGTGTGCATAAGTGCACAAACGTGCCTAACGTCCCTGCCAATGACCCTGTCATTGTTTTATATTATTCCGTTTTTGTTTCTGTTTGACAAATTATAATAAATAAATACAATAAATTATGAAAAAGCAAAAAGTTGTGATTTGATGTTAATGCCTTATTTTACTGTAACAGAAAGAGTCGGGAGTCAGTGCTTCTTTTCCTTTTCCTTATCTTTCCTCATTTCTCTTTCCACTGCACCCCTCTTCCCCCCACTGATTTTCTGTTTCCTTTGTATTTTGTATTTTATAATACTTTATAACCAGGGGTGGGTTTCAAATTTTTTAGCAAGTGGCTCTCTGCCGTAATGACTGGCTGGGCGGGTGTGGCCAACTTGACGTTGCTTCTTTGCCCTAATTACGTAAAAAAAGATTTATGTCAAAAAGTTGTTTATTATTCCATGCATTTAATACTTAAATAAAAGACTGAATGAAACCAAACTTAATAGCAGTGACTGTGAGAGGGATCTTGGAGTCATAGTGGAGTTTCTGGTGAGTTACATGATTCTTATTATTTGGGGATTAATCACCTCGGAGGCTAGTGGCTATGTTATTTGATTTTCTTTATGGGTCTCCCTCACAAACACTGAATGGATTGTTTATCTAGCTTGCAACACTTTTACGAGGTGTGAGATGTTCTTGGCTTAGAAGTTCAATTAAGCCTATGAAGAGCTTTCCCTTGCTGCTTGTCTTTCTGAGGTTATTGGGGGCTCTCTGAGCCCTGTAGAGTCTTAGCTAGTGACTCTCCAGAGCCTCTGCGAGCCCCCAGAAGCCCACCCCTTTTATAACCCAATAAAAATGTTAAACACAGAGAAGTTTGCAACTTTCCTGCCTGGCTTCCAACCAGCAAAGTCAATGGGGAAGGAGCAGCAGGAGGTTGCATATGGTGATCACATGAGCATCGGACAATGCAGCACAATGGTGGCTGGGACCACTTCACATTGCTGTTATAAGTCAGTGCAACCACGTGAGGTCGTGGCTTATAACCATGTCGCTTAGCAGAACAGTTTCCTGTACCTATTACCATTGGTAATTGAGGACTGCTTGTAATCTTGTTAAAGGTGTGTGTGTGTGTGTGTGTTGGGGGGCAGAGAGCAGTGGTGGGATTCAAATAATTTAACAACCGGTTCTTTGCCCTAATGATTTCTTCCAACAACCAATTCATCAAACTGCTCCGAAAGTTAAGAACCGGTTCTCCTGAACTGGTGCGAACTGGTTGAATCCCACCACTGGCAGAGAGACAGTGAGAGACAGAGAGAGAAGTGGCTGAGTATGCACTCCAAGAGCCTGCTTGTTGCAAGTGCCTCTAGAGAACAGAAGCAACAAAGCCTATCGCCAACTACAATAGGTGCTGCTACTGCTGCTGCTGCTGCTACTACTACTAAAGAAATGGGAACAAACAACAGCCCAGTGCTGGAGCTGCTCATCTGGAAGCAAATGCACAAAGAAAAGGCAGCTGGGCAGCCAACTGTATGAAAGAGGGAAGAGAAGCTGCAATTATCTGCTGCTCCTTCCTGTCGCTAAATAGAGGTTGTTACAAGAAATTCAGTCATCCGAGATGGCTGCACAAAAGCATTGGCTTCTTTGTGGAGGGAGGGAGCCCAAAGGTCAGGTCCACTCTGCCCAAGATTGGTGTTCTTGCTCTCCTCCCAGCAGAAACTAAGCGTGTTATGCCCTGTCCTAGATTTTGATGGGCAGCTCATCTTTTTGGCTTGTCTGCAACAAACAGAACATTGATTACAGAAGGCCTTTGTCCATATTATCTTGTTAAGGCTTTAAAAAAAACCATCCCAGTGGGTCACAGTGCATTCCACATGAATGGTAAATTGCAGAGCGGTGGTTCTGTTTACATTTGTGGTGGAATTAAACGCGATGCAGTAATGCACATCAGGGTGAGGGAAAGTGCTGAGAGATGGGAGGGAGTGGAGTGAGGCAGTTCCAATAAGAAAAGATGGGCAGAGTTCAGGCCTGGTTACCAAATCCTTTTTCCTTGAACATTTTCCCTATGAGGGGCACCCTGCTCAGATGCTTTTGTCCTCTCAAAACATCTTTAGTGTTTCCGAGGACTGGGAGCAAAATGGCTGGAGGAGGAATTACTGTATAGAGGGGAAAAAAATACAACTGGAAGAAAAGTCATCCACCATTTGAAAACAGAGAACCCAGCCCTGCTGTTAGGCGGAACAAAGCAAAGGGAGCATGGCTACTTGTTATCAACCTGTTAAAATTGTGCAAACCACATGGCTTGCCATTATTGGTTCACTGTCAGGTGGGTAAAACCAGATCCACACTTGAAGAACTCAAATTAAACTGAATAACAGAATAACAGAGTTGGAAGGGATCTTGTAGGTCATCTAGTCCAACCCCCGCTCAATCAGGCACCCTATACTATTTCTGATAGATCTCCAGTCCAATCTCTTCTTGAAAGCCTACAGTGATGAAGCTCTCACAACTTCTGAAGGCAAGCTGTTCCATTGGTTGATTGTTCTCGCTGTCAGAAAATTTCTCCTTATGTGTAGACTGAATCTCTCCTTCTTCAGCTTTCACGGTCCATTATTTCTTGTCTGGTCTTCAGGTGCCTTGGAAAATAGCTTGACCGTCCCCTCCTCTCTGTGGCAGCCCTTCAAATCAAACTATTATCATCTCTGATTTATTGCTAAATAGTCTAGGCACAGGAATCTTCTCAGCTAATGGTTAGCATCTGCTTGGAGTTAAACAAGGGTTAGCTGAAATCAAGGAGCAGGGTAGAGTTACTCTCCTTATGCTGGCTATGTAGGGATTCTAGTCTGATCCCTCTTTTAACTCCACCCCCAGGTTCTACCACTCATTCTACATCCCCTCTGGGTATGGTGACCATATTCACTTGGAAAAAAGCAATAAAAGATAAACTTGAAAAAGGGCAAATCTAAAACAGGTTCAAAAATATTTTTTTTAAATGTTTTTGCTTATAACTTTGTTGTGTAACTGAATATTCAAGAGAAAAACCAAATAAATAAATAAATAAACTGAATAAATATAAAGGACGGTTTTCTGAAAATAAAAAGCTGCTCTTTATAATAATATCTGCTTGTCACGGAATCCATGGGCATCCTCTGAAAAGATCCAGGTTTGCCATACATTTAGAACAATCATGGCTGTCTCTTCCTCTGGTGGTCATAAAGATTCTTGCAGCCCAGATGTAGTGATCCTGAAAGGGCTACAATTCTGATATAATCTTTACTGCTTGATTATTTATTTATTTTTTTCAACTGTTTCTGTTGATGAAGAGAGCTTTAAGGTCTATGACACACAGTTCACCCAGGGAGCTTAATAGCTTCAGAACATATATATATATATGATGATTTCCTGCAATTATATCCTTTCTGTAATGGCCATTAAATATAGATAGTCCTTATTTAGTGACCAGAATTCAAACTGACAAATGTTAAGGAAAGCTGTTGCTAAATGAAACTGAACCATGCTTATGATTAGATTAATTAATTCTACTTTATTGAAAAGTAACATTAAGGTTTGAGAAAACATCCACCTTGAGAAAATTGCTGTGAAACTGTGGCTTTAATATTAACCATGTTAACTTATTTAAGGTCTGTTAAATTCAACCAAATTAATTTTTTCTTCTTTCCACATTTTGAATTGTGCCCAATAATTCCCTTTCAAAGGCCAAGGAGAATCCTTGGCTTGATCCTAAATAGTTATGTATCTTAGATATGTTGCATGAAAGTTGCATCTAGTTTCTGTAATGCTGTAAACTGTCAACTGGGATTAAGCTCCACTGAACTTGGTGAAATTTGCTATTGAGTGGATATGGAATGTATTGCACTGAAAATCATTGCATTCTTCCTCAGCTCTTTCTTTTCTATCTATTTGTGTCCAGATAAAAGATACTGAAATTGATTCTTGATACTTCATGGCAGACATTTCTGCATGTTTCTTGACAGATGTGTTTTAAATATGGGGTGTTGATCCTGAAGCCCCCGACTGCATGTACAGTAGGTCAACGCCAACTCTCAGAAAGAGAAATCCAGGCATCCTTGACTGAAATTTTAAAATGCTTCCAACTCAATGCCCAGACAAGACTGTTCTACAGTTGCAAGAGATAAAATGTTGTATTCTCAAGTATAATTTGGGTCTTCCAAATTTTGTCTTATCATATTGAGAAGTTAATTAAAGTATGTGCTTTGACGTGTTCCTCTTTTATTTTCAGCACTTTGCTCTCTTGCTGTTTTGAATGATCAATCTGAATAATGTCTTTTCATTCTGAGCCAGGGTTAACCTAGTGATGATTCATAGGTAACCTGGCAACTTATCCTAGAAACTACCATAGCACATCTCTTAAGAGAGAGAAGCAAGTTCTTGAATAATGAAATGACCATGGAACTCTGAAGTTATGTGGTTTTTGAAGGGCAGGAAAAACAAACACATTTTAAACTCAGCATTTGAATAGAAATAATTCATTGCATTTGGTGCTTTCATATATCCATTCTGCTGTACAGTAGAGTACTGGTAGCTATCTACCCACTGTTACCTTGGTGACAAGATCCTGTAACCTTGATTTTTCCTCCCCTAGCTTCCAAGCTATGGAAGCTTCAGAAAGCATTATTGCTTTAGGATTTGAGTAAAAATATCGTCTTCTCATATACCTGAGATGACACCAAAGGCTCTTTGGAAGCCCAAATCCTGGTGGGCATACATGATTTTTTTAAAAAAAATTGCTGGTACCTGGATTTTAACCCAAAGAATTATCCCCTTACCTGGCTCTATACCAAAAGGAAAACTCCTCTTTCAAGCAACAGAAAAGGCAATCTGTTCAAAAGAACTGTTTTGCAGCATCTTCTGTATTTTTCTGGAGGCATGCTTTCCAAATGCTTGCAATCGTGATCCTAAGGATCACTAAGCCCACAGTCATAAAATACAGCAGGTTTACAGTGAATTTGTGAGTTGCCAGCTATGGTTTCATATCTTTCACTGATATATTTCAAATGAAATATTGTGGAGTGGATGTCATGGTGCTCACTCGTGGCTTCCTCCTGTTGAAGTTTAATTTTATTTAGTTTATTCAATTTAGGGACTGCATGACTCCAAAATGACTCTGGGCAGCACACAATAAAACTAAATAAAATAGAAAATTCAGTATAGAATAATGACATTATGTAGGAGAAGAAGAACTGGTAGCAAGTCTCGTTAACAATACCTATACCTTGAACATTTGACAGGGATTCTAACTGCCTCACTCCAAGGCCTGGGAGAACATCCTGGACTTTAAGCTTGAAAATGGGTCAAATCAATCTGGAGCTGTGGAGGAAAAAAAATAACAACCCAGTGCTTCTCTGTGGGAAGGACAGGTGGACAGTCATTCTGAGCACAGGCAGCAATTGCAGCTGTCCCTTCTCTTCCCTGTCCTGTAGCACAGAGTGACATTCATTTAGTTATCTGCAAGGCTTATAAGCTGCTGCAAACAAAGACATCTCTGAGCAATCTATCCTATATTTCTCTGGGCACATTTTTACAAACATACACAGATATACCACGTAAGGAGAGCACTCCCCCCCACCCCATGGATGTACATACGTTACTTTGGTACACAGAAGAAAGGGAGTTGTTTCCTAAGGTCAGAGTCTATAGAGAAACTGGGGGGGGGGATCTTTCATGTTTTGCACACTTTCTCTGACTTGTAATAATAACCTGCAGCATTGCCATTCACACAGCAGAATTCCTACTGGATTCAATGGCAGTTACTCAAAAAAGCATATATAGAATTCCCATTAGAAGATATTAAGGCTGCTTTATAAATCTTTTCTGCATGTTTTTAATCTTATTGCTTAGCCGTTACATTGATGGCTTAGTTAATAGTATAATTCTACTTGGGCAGCAGGCTTTTTCTTTTTATGTATAAAACTTTATGCATCCCATCAATTGTGTAATCAGTTGAGTATTTCAGTTCAGAGGAAATGTGGTATAGACATGTGACATCCAATGATCTGCAAGGCACATGTTTTCTTATTCCTCTGATTAATAGAGAGACTGAATCAATGCAAAGGCTCATCCATACAGCTGCATCGCTCTACTTCTTCTGTGCAGCCCCTTCCATCCAAGAAATGGGATGAAATCATGTCAGCATGAATTGTACTATCCCATAACCAACCCTTGATGTGCATCCAGAGCTGAGCCACACTGTGCTATACAGCTATTCGTACAATGCCTCTGGCAGTGGTGGGATTCAATTTTTTTTCTCCTGGTTCTGTGGCTGTGGCTTGGTGGGTGTGGCAGGGGAAGGATCCTCTAAAATCTCCAGTCAGGCATGGTATTTGCCAGTTCTCCGAACTACTCAAAATTTCCATGACCGGTTCTCTAGAACTGCTCAGAACCTGCTGAATGCCACCTCTGACCTCTGGGCAACATTGGAAGGCATTGGAAGATTTTGTTGATTCAATGTCACAATTGTGAGGAAACCAGTTTATGAACAGAACATGTACTGGGATGGTAGATGTCATTCCAGGCTCATGTTCAATTTCCTCCCTGCTATTTTTAAAAAATATATAAAATATATTTGCTGATTTATCAGTCTTATGACTACTAGATATGATCACAGTTCATCTCGCTTAAATATAATACACAATAATGATGGCAGGGTTTGTGCAGCCCAAAGATTTCTTGGAGCCATTTCTTTATTTGGAAATTTATATTGCCGCCTATTCTCCCATGGCGACTCAAGGCGGCTTTCAAGAATACATATATATAAAAATAAAAAATAAAACTAATAAAAGAGAATAATAAATTAGTAAAATAACATAAAATAACCTACCACCCACCCAGGCAACAACATATCACATGAGCCATTTAATGGACTCCATCCCGCTCTGCATTCCCCAGGCCTCCCAGACAAGGGAGTTCAGTATAAGTGATTTTATTCAACCTTGAACAAGGACATTCAGCTGTGGGATCACTTAGGTACATCATATATTTCATCCAAAATTATAATTTACATGTCAACTGGGTTGATTTGTTGATCACTATGGAGCAGCAAAGAGCTAATTTTTTTTCTTGGCCGCCATCATGTGGCCATTTAAATTTGTACAGCCACCATAGCAATAGCACTTAGACTTATATACCTCTTCATAGTGCTTTCCAGCCCTCTCTAAGCAATTTACAGAATCAGCATATCACCCTAACAATCTGACTCCTCATTTTACTAATCTCAGAAAGATGGAAGGCTGAGTCAACTTTGAGCTGGTGACAACTTGAATTTTTTGACAACATTTTCAGAAATTGTACAACCTTGTCTTTTTCTCTAGGGCAGAGAGAGAATCACAAGCCCCAAATCACCTAGTTGGCTTTATGTCTAAAGCAGGACTAGAACTCATTGTCTCCCTGGTGCCTCACCCGTTGCATTAAACTGGCACTTGTTCCCAGCTTAATACACTTCAAATAGGCAAGACTGATCATTAGGGTAGTTTCTAGACAGACTCATTTATGGGAGTTCAAAGCCAATGAGTCTGGAGGGCACCAGATTGGGGGAAAGGTAATCTAATCTAATCTAATCTCATGGTTTATTTCTGTCAAGAGAAATAGCAAGAGCAAAAAGACTTCTATATCGCTTCACAGTGCTTTACAACTTCCTCGAAGCAGTTTATAGAGTCAGCCTGTGGCCCCCAACAACCTGGGTCCTCATTTTACTGACCTCAGAAGGATGGAAGGCTGAGTCAACCTTGAGCAGGTGAGAATCAAACTGTTGAACTGCTAGCAGCTGGTAGTCAGTAGAAGTGTCAACTCTCAAAATGACTTCAGCTGAAGCCATATTCCTTTTACTTCGTTTCTTAGTTGCCATACAAGTGGGGGGAGTGTGAACTACAGGTTGTGGGATAATTTCCTCCCAGGTACCAGACATAACAGCAATAAGGCCCATGGGAATCAAGGTCATCTCAATGAGAACTCATAACGGCCGGAGGGAGTAGCTGAGCAGCCTGCCGTCTACCTGGTTAACCTGGTTGGTTCACGTGACTAGTGACACTAGTGGGGTGGGTGCTATCTATTTCTTTTATTATACCAAAAACATGGGAAATATTTAGAGTTAGATTCACATCTGAACGTGCAGATATGATGTACCCAATAAAATGGATTTTATTTTATCCAAAATCCAAAAATTAGCCTCAGAATCCTGAACTGATTGAGACCATTACTTGGCACCATGACAGAAGTAGCCTGCAGTACTGCATTCTAACCACTGTGCCACCACACCTCTTAATGCTGGCATTGGTAAGAGTAGTTGTAGAGCTGAAGTTTGGGAAATCAAATTGCTGTATCAATTCTCTTGCCAACTTGCCCAGGATATATAGCTAGGTACTACATTTCTTGAGTTAAACAGTTAAGTTGATATCCTTTGATTTTGCATGGCTTTCTTTTTTTTTAGTTATTTTCTTGAATCTACCTTTTATCCTGGCTTCCCAGAATGTGTGATCTTTTTATCCATTGTGCAACCTGATGGAATGAAACAGTACAATTAGAATTCTTTGTTTTAAGCCAGATCACTTAAAAGGATGATATTGCTGGTGATGCAGCCATCTTTATATCCAAGGTTCCCATTCTGAAGATTAACTAAAATGTTAGCTTTGCTTATAAATATTATTGACTGATAGTGGTATATTCTTGATGAATATTGTTGTAAGTTTTGGTTGGCTTTTTTCTGGCTTCTAGGCTCAACATGACACATTCTGAGCTGTTGCAATGGATCTTTCAAAAGAACCTACCACTGTTTTCCTCTTACCAAGTTTCCCAAAGCAAGAATACTATATTTCTATATCCCACTGCTACCTTTACAGGCTCCATTGTAAGTGTGGGCCAACAAGTGAGAGATCCCTGAGGAAGCATCATAAAATCAGTCCCAAAGCCTCCTATGGAGCTGTGACTAGAAACAGTGTTAGCCTGAATACTGCATCTATCCAAATTGAGTTAAAGAGTGAGGGAACAAAAGAGCACAAAAAGGCTTAAAAATTCCTGCCAGCCACCCACATTTTGGAGAAATTGTGTAGCATATAAAATGACTACATTTGAAAGAAGCTTTTGATTTTCCTAAGCCCCTCCCAAATTAGATAATAAAAACTCTCCATAGCTTTGTGTAATAGCTTTTAGTTACACGAAGTTATTTGAAGGCTTCATGTACATATTGAGGGCTACATACTGAAATGAATTGTGTGTTTGGGACCTGAGCTTTAAGCTTTCACTCCACATGCCTGCAGTTCAAACACAAATAAACAAACAAATCCTTAGAAAATAATATTTGTAAATCAGGGTTGAACTGTGGAGTCCTTGTTATCCTCTGAGCTTGTTTGTTGCCTTATAGATTTTCTTTTTCCCAATGAGATAACATCTTCAGTCTAGAAGGGAGTCTCATGAACAAAAGCTCATCAAATTTACAAACCACACACAGCTGGGGGGATGGGCATATTGCTAACACCACAGAAGGTTCAAATAGTTCTTGAGGGACTTGAACTTTGGATTCCACCCAACAAATTAACTAAAATCTTATGGTATCTCTGGACACCTGCATACCTGGATAGAAGCATTCCTGTCAAACAGACAAACAATGGTCAAAATTGGGAGCGTCCTATCCAAATTTCTGTACCTGTCAACAGTGGTATCCCCGAAGACAGTGTTCATGAGGACCAACTCTTTTCACACTCTACATAAATGACCTCTGTGATCATTACCAAGAGCAACTGCATTCTCTTCGCTGATGATGTAAAGCTATACAACACCACAGATAATACTGCTACCCTTCAACAAGACCTTGAATATGTCTTAGAATGGTCAAACAAATGGCAACTTCAAATCTCAACAAAAAATGCTCTGTCTACATATTGGCAAAAAATAATCGAAAATAAAATACAGGCTGAATAGTCAAGACCTTGTTGATGATCCAAACTCTTTCAAGGATCTTAAATGGAGATTTATAGTACTAAATGGACTACTCATTTCTAATGATCTAAGTGCCAGAGCCCACGTAACTACATAGCCAAAAAGGCGTTAAGAGTTGTTTACCTTATCTTATTGTAGCTTTTTCTCTTGGTAATATTACACTAATAACTAGAGCATACAAAACATTTGCTAGAACCAATACTCGACTACGCCCATCAGTCTGGAACCCACATTACGTATCTTGATATTAGCACAGTTGAGACAGCCAAATATTTCACAAGAAGAGTTCTCCACTCCTCTACTCGTTGCCAGAATACCTTATGCCACCAGACTTGAAATTCTAGACCTAGAAAACCTAGAACTATGTTGACTTCGGTTTGATCTAAGTATCGTATATAAAATCATATATTGCAATGTCCTAGCTGTCAATGAATACTTCAGCTTCAACCATAACAACACAAGAGTACACAATAGTATACAAACTCAAGGTTACCGCACCAAACTTGATTGCAGGAAATACGACTTCAGCAACAGAGTGGTCAATGTCTGGAATTACTCTGACTCTTGGTTTCCTTCCCCAAACCCCCAAAACTTTAACATTAGACTTCCTACTATTGACCTCACCCTTTCCTAAGAGGTCTGTAGGGGGCATGCATAAGCGCATCAACATGCCTACTGTCCCTGTCCAATTTTTCTTTTCTTTTCTTTATTTATTTATGTACCCATTTCATGTATTCATAACTTTGTTATATACTTATACCTATATCTTGTAAGCGATTGACCAATAAATATAAATAAATAAATAATTCATTCAATGGTAAGAAATATAGACTGGGAGGTGGAGGGGGCAGAAAAGTGTCTTGAACATCTTGAAAAAGCATAGATTAAACATGAGTCAGTAGGATGCTGCAGCTGCCAAAAGAGCAAGTGTAGTCTTGGGCTATTCTGACAGAAGTATCAGTTCAAGATCTTGGGAAAGGATGTTCTGCTCTGGTGATCAGACAATACCTGGAATACTTTGTTTCATTTTGGTCATTATGATGGAAGAAGAACCCTGAGGAACTGGAAAGACATGCAACTAACAAGGATGGTGAGAGGCTGGGTGATACTAAACTCTATGAAGAATATAGGAAATCTACAGGGAAAGGTTGAACAGCCATTTGCAACCCTATCCCCACCTCTGAAATACATATGGGTTTATAATCTCTGAATCAAAATCAGATACAGACATTACCTTGGAGATTTTGCAGGTTTGGTTTCAGACCACCACCACATAAAATGAATATCACAATAAAGTGAGTTAAAAAAATTGTTTCCCAGTGCATATACACTGCTCAAAAAATAAAGGGAACCACTTAAACAACACAATGTAACTCCAAGTCAATCACACTTCTCTAAAATCAAACTGTCCACTTAGGTAGCAACACTGATGGACAATCAATTTCACCTGCTGTTGTGCAAATGAATAGACAACAGGTGGGAAAGCATAGGCAGTTAGCAAGACATCCCAATAAAGGAGTTGGTTCTCAGGCAGTGACCACAGACCACTTCTCAGTTCCTTTGCTTTCTGGCTGATGTTTGGTCACTTTTGAATGCTGGCGGGTGCTTTCCCTCTAGTGATAGCATGAGATGGGAGTCTACAACCCACACAAGTGCTCAGGTATGTGCAGCTCATCCCAGAATGGCACATCAATGCGAGCTGTGGCAAGAAGGTTTGCTGTGTCTGTCAGTGTAGTGTCCAGAGTATGAAGGCGCTACCAGGAGACAGGCCAGTACATCAGGAGACATGGAGGAGGCTATAGGAGGGCAACAACCTAGCATCAGGACCGCTACCTCCACCTTTGGTGCAAGGAGGGACAGGAGAGAAGCACTGCCATAGCCCTGCAAAATGACCTCCAGGAGGCCACAAATGTCATGTTGGCTGCTCATACTCAAAACAGACCCATGAGGGTGGTATTGAAGGCCCGACGCCACAGGGTGGGGTTGTGCTTACAGCCCAACACCGTGCAGTGTTTTTGCATTTTGCCAGAGAACACCAAGATTGGCAAATTTCCACTGGCGCCCTGTGCTCTTTACAGATGAAAGCAGGTTCACACTGAGCAAATTGACAGACGGACAGGGTCTGGAGACGCCGTGGAGAACGTTCTTGCTGCCACAACATCCTCCAGCCACAACCGGTTTGGCAGTGGGTCCAAGTAACAGTGTGGCGGTGGCATTTCTTTAGGGGGCCACACAGCCTTCATGTGCTTGCCAGAGTAGCCTTGTGAGACATATGCTGGTGCATTTGGTCCTGGGTTCTTCCTAATGCACGACAATGCTAGACCTCATGTGGCTGGAGGTGTGTCAGCAGTTCCTGTTAAGATGAAGGCATTGTGCTGTATAGACTGGCCCACCATTCCCCAGACCTGAATCCCAATTGAGCACATCTGGGACATCATGTCTCGCTCCATCCACCAACGCCACATTGCACCACAGACTGTCCAGGACTGGGGGATGCTTAGTCCAGGTCTGGGAGGAGTAGCTCAGGAGACCATCTGCACCTCATCAGATCCATCTGCCACCTCATCACCTCAACAGCCCAGGTTTGTAGGGGTCATACAGGCCACCTGGAGGCTACACACACTATTGAGCCTCATTTTGACTTGTTTTAAGGGCGTTACATCACAGTTGGATCAGCCTGGTAGTGTTTTCTCCACTTTAATTTTGAGTGGAACTCCAAATCCAGACCTCCATGGGTTGCTAAATTTGATTTCCATTGATAATTTTTGTGTGATTTTGTTGTCATCACATTCAACTATGTAATGAACACAAGTATTTAATAAGAATATTTCATTCTTCAGATCTAGGGTGTCTTATTTTGTGTTCCTTTATTTTTTTTGAGCAGTGTAGTTTACACAGGGGTCTTCAACTTTTTGGACCTCAGGATCACCAAACTCATTAATTTTAAATCCTGTGGACCAGAGACCCTGGGGAAATCCCCCAAAAGTCACAGGAAAATTCCCACTGTTTTCTCCTACCAATATCATATCTTTATTTAAGATCGCAGGATACTGTCTCCAGCTCTATTCTCAGGGGGAGGGAGGGAGGGAGCAGGGAGAGAGAGAGAGAAAGAGAGAGAGAGAGAGGAGAGAGAGAGAGAGAGAGAGAGACTTTTGGCTTCATGCAAGGAAAGCAGCAGAAGCACAGCAGAAGTCTTTCTTTTCTCCCAAACTCTGCCAGAAATTAGTCTTTGTGAGACTTGTTGCACCAGCGCCAGCCTCTTGGAGAGGCCTTGCAGGTCCCAAAGACTCATTTCTGGTGGAGTTGGAGGAAAGAAAGAAAGGCTTCTGTCTGTTTTCCTTGCGTGCAGCCAAAAGCAGAAGAAAAAAGAAGTGAAAAGAAGAAGCCCAGTGGCCAGATGAGGCACACGGGGCGAGGTGGGCAAATTCCACCCCTCTGCCCTTCCCCCCTCCCCTCACTACCTTGTGTTGTTCGCAATGCAAGCGACCCAAACCCTATGTTCCCGCGAGCCATGTGGGCCAGCACAGCCTTGTGTTCCCGCGCAGCTTGGATTAATTGACATTTCTCTGTGGACCACCAAAATTTTCTCATGGACCACCAGTGGTCCCTGGCCCACTGATTGGTGACCACTGGTTACACTATAGTTCAGTTTATTAAGTGTGCAATGGGCAATGTCTAAAAACAAAGCACACACAGTATTGTACAACAATGTACAGAAATGAAAAATACTTCATTGTTGAAAAATGCTAATTACCCCCTGAGCCTTCAGCAAATCATAATCTTTTTGCTGGTGGAGGGTCTTGTAAAAAAAGAAACAGTATCTGCAACATGCAATAAAGGAAGTACAGTAAAACAAGGCTTGCTTGTATTCTGGAAAATGAAGATAAATGAACTGTAGAAAATATATTGCTAGCTACAAAACCAAGAACCAAGAGAGCTGAGTATGGGAGAGGGAAAAATTGATGGAATGAATAAAATGGGTCCTTTTATTCTAGTGGTATCAGGTATGGGGAGATATAATGGTGGGAGGCAAAGCAGGCTGTTCACAAAGAACATGACACTGATGTCTTGTACTGGACACATGTTCCAGCCCTTTGAGCTCAACCTCTTTATCTGGTCAGTGGATCAACAGTGGCTCAGGTCTCAGGCAATTGCTTTTAAACGGCATGACAGTCTTGGTGGCAGCTCCTTTTTTAATGGAACATCATTCCCCCCCAAGGCATGACTGTCCCATACCTGGTTGATTTTCTGAAAAGTACCCGAAGGCCTGATTTTTGACAGTGGGCTCGGCACCATGAATGGAGATGGAACTGATCAAGTGGTTGATTTGATTGCTGCTGATATGAGAGGGAGAGGTGGGGTTTTATGTTATGTATTTCTAACGTAAGACACCAGAATATAAACTGACAGCAAAAAGCACTCCTTACTAGCACTGACTACCTAGCTAGGGTAATGAAACTTCTGCCAGAAAACAAACAAGTTCAGGGAGCACCAAGGACCCCTCTTGTATTTCTAATGTTGTAAGTTGGCCAGGGTCATCTATGTGTTGAGTTGGGCAACCATATAAATTTGGCGAATAAATAAATAAAATCACAAGAACTAATGAAATACCAATAGAATTATTTAACATCTTCCAAGATATGCATGTGGTTTGTAAGCAGGTATGAAAAACACTATAGTCACCAAGGGAATGGAAAACATGAATTTCTTTTTTAATATCAGGAAAGGATAATGTTAAAGTACGGTCTATCACCTGTAGTTTTCTCACCTGCTACTGAGATTATACTCAAGAGTTTGCAATCCAAAATTCAACAGTACACTGAATGAGAACTGCGAGATATACCAACTGGATTTGGAAGGGTGAGGGGAGGTAACTGAGATCACATAGATACATTCAACAGAGAATGGGGAAGGAAAAGGAGTTTCAAATAAATGCCTATTCTTGCTTTATTGATTATAAAATAAAACTGTTTAGGTTACAACCAACTGTAGATAGACCTTAAAAAGAGGAGTTCCATGCTTCCTCTTCTGTCTATTGTAGATGTTATATGGTGATCAAGAAGCAACAATTTGAACATAATATGGGGCAACTAAATAGAATAGAATAGAATAGAGTAGAGTAGAGTAGAGTAGAGTAGAGTAGGGTAGGGTAGAGTAGAGTAGAGTAGAGTAGAATAGAATTCTTTATTGCCCGAGTGTGATTGGACACACAAAGAATTTGTCTTGGTGCAAATGCTCTCAGTGTACATAAAAGAAAAGATACATTCATCNGAAGATTAATAGTAATAATAGTGCAGACTTTGTAAATAGTTGAACAGTGTTGAGGGAATTATCTGTTTGGCAGAGTGATGGTTTTGGGGGGGAAATTGTTCTTGTGTCTAGTTGTTCTGTTGTGCAGTACTCTACAGTGTCATTTTGAGGGAAGGAGTTGAAACAGTTTATGTCTGGGATGTGAGGGGTCTGTAAATATTTTCACAGCCCTTTTTTTGACTCATGCAGTATACAGGTCCTCAATGGAAAGCAGGTTGGTAGCAATTGTTTTTTCTGATGTCGTAATTATGAGTGTGTTGAGTGTGTGTGTTGAGCGTGTGTGTTGAGTGTGTTCAGTACCAGATTGTTCTGGTTACACCACGAAACAAGTTATACAACCTCCTGTCAATAGACAATTTGGAAAAAGAATGTGCCTAAGGGGTGTAACACTATTGTGCTACCAGTGGAATTTGCACTGGTGTGAGCAACACCTGCAAAATGGCATATGCACCATTTTGATACAAGCCCTGCCCTCTTCTGTATGTGTGTGTAAATGACATGTGCATGTGTGTGTACAGAAAGGGAAGGGCTTGCACACTCATTGGAATCTTGGGGACATCTTTCTTCCCCTCTGCCTGCCCCAAATGACAAAGACTGCCATTTATTGAATTATAGGTAGTCCTCACCTTACAACAGTTCATTTAGTGACCATTCAAAGTTACACTGAAAATTGTAACTTCAGATTGTTTTTCATAGTTATGACCTTTACAGCATCCCCATGACCATGTGATCAAAATTCTGATGCTTGGCAACTGGTTCACATTTATGACCATTGCTGTGTCCCAAAGTCATGTGATCTCCTTTTGCCTTCTGACAAGGATAGTCAATGGGGAAGTCAGACTCACTTAACTACCAGGTTACTAATATATCAACTGTTGTGATTCATTTAACAACTGTGGCAAGAAAGATTGTAAAATGGGGCAAAACTCATTTAACAAATGTTCCACTTAACAACTGAAATTTTGGGCTCAGTTGTAGTCGTGAGTCAAGGACTACCTGTATATGCAGAATATAGCAGGAGCAATGCTAACATAGAAGAAATAAAAATAAAAATTGCTAAGTTAAATATCTGCAAACTCGGGTATTTTGGTGATAACGCTGTGATGGCAGGAAGCAAAGACGACAAAAACCATTTCCATATGTATGGGCTGGAGAAAAAAAACCCACAATATGTATTTATACTAGAGAAAGGGAGACAGGGGAACTATGGAATCACTGAACTAATTATTCAAGCATTATTTATTTATTAATTTATTTGATTTGTCAATCGCTTACAAGATAATAGGTATAAATATAAACATGAGTAAGAATATAGGAAATAGGTATGAATAAATGGGGACAATAGGACAGGGAAGGGAGGCACAATGGTACACCTACGCACTCCCCTTACAGACCTCTTAGGAATGGGGTGAGGTCGATAGTGAATAGTTTGAGGTTAAAGGAGTGGGGGTTAGAGGATATAACGACAGAGTCAGGTAGTGCATTCCAGGCATTGGCCACTCTGTTGCTGAAGTCATACTTTCTGCAATCAAGTTTGAAGCGGTTTACATTGAGTTTGTATCTGTTGTGTGCTTTTGTTTTGTTGTGGTTGAAGCTGAAGTAGTCATTCACTGGTAGGACATTGTAGCAGATAATTTTGTGTACTATGCTTAAGTCCAACCATAGGCGGCGTAGTTCAAGATTGTCCAAGCCCAAAATTTCAAGTCTGGTGATACATGGTATTCTGTTGCGAGCAGAGGAGTGTAGTACTCTTCTTGTGAGATACTTCTGGATTCGCTCGATTGTATTAATGTCTGATATATAGTGTGGATTCTGGACAGATGAGCTGTAAGTATTGGTCTAGCAAAGGTCTAGTTTTGTATATGAAGTCTTGTTTAAGATGTTGCAAAGGAAAATAGAGCCATAGAGGGAGAAGTGCCAAGTGAATAGAGGGGTTTCAGGAAAGGCAGAAGGACGTGAGATTATGCAGCTGACATAAATTGGATAATGGCAAGAGTATAAAAAGAAGCTTTACTTTTATTTCACTGATTACAAAAAAGACCTCTGACTACAAGATTATGCCAGAATGTGGAGCATTAAGACTAACATGAGTATCAGAACATCTGATCAAAGACGCATGATATTTTTGCAAAAAACTATTTGAAAGATAGAGCTATTGTAAAAACTGAATTTGTAGAAATGGAATTATTCTGAATATAAAAGGAAATGAGAGATAGCTACGTATTCTTCCCATCAGGTCTCTTTAGCATCTATAGGAAATAGTGCATCAATGGCACCTCTGAGAAAGATAAATGAAAATAGGAGATTGAAGAATTAACAGTTAGAAATAGGTACATGTACCACTTTCTAAGATGAAAGGAAACCCATTGTGAAAAGAAATAGAACATGAAAAGGTGTTAAATATTAAGGAGACAATGGAACTGTAATCTCAGCCAACATACTTGTAAATTCACAATTAATTGTGAAGAGATAAGGGTGATAGATACCTTTCATGGGCTCAGAGGCATCTGCTGGAGAAGAAAGAGGTGATTAAGTTCTAGGAAAGCTTTATGAGATTATGAAGAATAAGAACATTCCAGTGATAATAAACATGGGAGTGATATCTTATTTACTTTTCTTTATAAAATGTATATGCCACTTCAGGCAAATATTCTAAGCATCTTGCAATTTAGTGCAATAAAACAAACAGCCTTAGCAAAATAACAACCAGTAATTATTAAGTCAGCAGGCCAAGAGTCAGTATCCAAGGAAACCACAACAAATACTCATAAAAAACACTCACACTAACACCCAGTGGTTCACTGGAAGTGTAACATTTTAAAGGCTCTTCTGAATTTCAACAAGGAAGAGCAATGCAAGAAAGGCAGAGTATTTTAGAGGGTTGCCATCATAATAGTCATTTCTGTCTCTCTTTTTCATACCCTGAATGGGGGATTCATAGCATACCCTCTCTGGTTGTCCATACCCAGGTGGGAAGATGCTACATGGAGCAGATAGTTTTGAACACCCAAAACCAAAGCCTTATAGGGCTTCAGGGAGAATAACCAGCAAAACCAGAAACAAAGTGGTAGCCAGTGCAATTCTATATTGATTTCTCACCTGTTAGGAAATAACCAGCTGCATTTTGCACCAGGCATTTCTTCAAGAGCAGGGTTCTTCAAGAGCAGCCCTACACAGTGGGATTTAGAATAGTCCTAGCCTGAGACAGCTAATGGGTTACTAGCAAGTCCCATTCCAAGGCTGCAGCTGATGGACCAGTTGAACTTGGGCAAAAGCTTTTTTGGCTGCAGTTTCCATCTGTTCCTTTAAAAAAAGCTGCCAGTCCAGGAGAACCTCAGACTGAAGACTCATTCTTCTGGAGGAGTACAACACAACTGCATTCCTTCTTCGAATGAGAATTCTTCGGGAATCTTAGTGTCCCAATTCAATCTCTCAGTCAAAATATCTATATCTTTAGCTTGGCTTGGGATAGAGCTATGTAACTGAGAGCCATCAGCATATTTTTATACTCCATGCTAAGGGATTACCTTTCCCAGCTATTTCATGTAAATGTTAAGCCATGTGAATGAAAAAAAAAAAGGCTGACCCCTAGGATAGGAGTAGCCAAGGGCTTGACTTTTCACCCTATCTTCATCAATTATAGCCTGCCAGTTAAAAAGAAAACTAAAGAACATCTGACTCCAACTCTTGCAGGCAATTCAGAAAGATATTGTTGTTAAAAGTATTGGAGATTTATCCAAATCCTGCCACATATGTACAGGTAGCCCTCAACTTACAACTATTCGTTTAATGTCTGTTTGAAGTTACAATGACTTATGATCATTTTTCACATACATGACCATTGCAGAATCCTCATGGTCACTTGATCAAAATTGGATGTTTGGTAACTGATTCATATTGATGAGAGTTGCACTGCCTGGGCCATGTGATCACCATTTGTGATCTTCTGATAAGCAAAGTCAATGGGGATGCCAGATCCACTTGATCATGCTACTAACTTAACAACTGCATATTGATAGTAAACAGATAGTGAATGACTAGCTATACAAATTATATCAATAGGAGACAGGGCTTTAGACAGATCGCTACCATAGGATGACCTTAATCTCCCAAGAACTGGGAAGGTTTAAGCTAAATACTTGAGAGGCAAAGCCTGAAGTAGATTCCTCAAATAAAAACTTGCGTATTATAAAAGGAAGTGGGAGAATGGAATCATTGAATAATTTAACAGCGTCTATTAAACTATTCAGTGAACACTGACATTAACAGTGGTTCTTAATGTTTGCAGCCCTCATTGTCTGTAGACTAATGCTCAGAATAAGGACAAGAAACCAAAATGAGTTTATGATTTAATATGTATAATGGAGAGCTGGATGACCTTTCTGGTTGGAATATTCAGAAGGAACAAAATGATAGGAAAAGAAGAGAACATGGTAGGTACAAATACTTATACTTGCTTTGATATCCAAAGTGAATAAGTATCCCTATGCTGTATATAGCATCTAATTAAAATAACAGAAGAATAAAAACAATATTATTAGCTACCTCTATTATCATACACCAACCAGCCAAGGAGATGTGGATGAAGCTGTTCAAAAGCAAATTGTACATCTTTTAAATAGTACTGATGAGATACCTCCAATGTCTACTAAGAGATAAATTGTGTCAAACAGGATTCTTCCAAGAAATTTCTGACTTCTTTTGCTGACAACTTTCCCCTTCAAAGGATAGAATAAGATACAATAGGTTCAGCTATCCATGGCTCAATAAAGAAAACTTAGAGAAGGAACTGAAAGTAGCAGGAACAGAGGAAGAAAGTGCTCATGTCATGATGGGAGGTCCTGATAGATAGACAGGGAGAGAGAGAGAGAGAGAGGGAGGGAGGGAGGCAGGAGGGGGGAGGGAGGGAGAGAGAGGAGAGAAGGAGAGAGAGAGAAGAGAGAGAGCAGAGAGAGAGAGAGAGAGAGAATACTTTAATTGGCCAAGTATGATTGGACACACCAGGAATTTGTCTTTGTGTAAATACTCTCAGTATACATAAAAGAAAAGATACATTTGTCAAGAGTCAAGAAGCATAAGGTACAACATTTAAGCCCAATGTCACACGGCCAACAGATGCAAAAAGGCACAATGGACGAGCAAAATGTTCCATCCGTTGTTATCCGCCGCTCAAAAGGGGCAAAAAATTTGCAATAACCGGAGCGGATAACACGGACGTGGGAGGACGCAGGGCGCATGCAGAGCGGATGTGGAAATGGAAGCCAGTGGATGGAAGCGGATGGGAGCACGATGGCGCAACTGCAGGCTTCAGGGGGCCTCAGTGAAGAGGACGCGGAACGGATACAACGCAGATGCAGAGCGGTATGCAGAGCGGATGCACAGAGGAAGCCTAGCGGATGCCTGGCGTTAATTGCGTATGTGGGGAGGATGCATTGCGTCAGCCCCCCTGGAAAAAACGGAATTAGCTCGGATGCAGGTCGCCATTCAGAGGAAGACCTGCTGCCGGACGATTGGCTGTCCTTGCCTGCCCTGCCTGCATGTCTCCTGCAAGCCTCCCTGCCAGCCTTGCTGCCAAGGCTTGCTGCCCAGCCCTGCTGAAGCCTTGCTTCCAGGCTTGCTGCCAAGCTGCCTGCAAGCCCTTGCTGCCAGCTGTCTGCCTGCCAGCCTGCTGGCCTGCTCCGTCCAGCCTTGGTTCATGTCTGCCTGCCAGCTTGCTGCCTCCTGCCTGCCACCTTCTGCAGCTTTGGTGCCTGCCTCCCTGCAGCCTTGGTGCCTGCCTTTGTTGCCTGCATTGGTGCCAGCCTTGGTGCCTTGCCTGCCTCCAGCCTTCTGCCAGCTTGCTGTCTGCCTGCCTGCAGCCTTGTGCCTGCCTCCCTGCCAGCCTTGCTGCAGCACTTTGGCTCCTGCCAGCTCACTGCCAGCCAGCAACCAATGTCCACAACCATGCGGAAGCACAGCAACCCTCAGCCATCTGCTGCCAGCCCTGGCAAGAGGGACAGGGCTACCATCCTGCGCCCTGGCCTCAACTCGTTCTGCTGGGGCTCTGCAGCACGGGCTCTCTCTTCTGGGCTGGGGCTTCTGCTGCTTCTGCGTTCTGGAGGGAGCTGATGAAAGCATCCAGCACCAGCCACCTCCACAGCACCTGCCCCTTCACCCTGAGACTGAGCGCACAAGAGGAGTGCCAGAGACTCAATTTTTGTCTTATAGATTTGTTGTTAAATAAAGTCTATTTTGATTACAACATCTTTGCTTCATATTCTTTTTTTTAATAAACGTCTTGCTGAAACATTAGAAATGGTTTTCAGCCTTGCATGCATTGTGGGATGGTAAGGATAGCAGTGGGATGGGCAGGGATATTCCTTTGGAATGGGTATTAGCTGTGATGGGATAGATAAACTCGCAGTTGCAAGCATAAGTGGGAACTGTATGTCCACACTCGCCAGCTGGCCACACCTATGCGCCCTTTATTATCAATAACAATGTAAGCATGATCCAACATGTCAACATAAACACAACTCTTTATTAACGCCCTGTTCATTGTAGGCAAACAAACAAAATGGACCCATTCTCATCCGTGTGAATGAGATCGGCTGAAGGAAGGCATCCATCAAGCACTTTAACCACCTGTCTTGCCACTCCACTGCTCCAGCTGTGAGAGTTGCACGCAGTTGTTTCAGGAGGTGCACTGCTCTTCGCTTTCATGTGAGGCTTTTGTTGGGGCCTTGCACATCCTCAATATCGATCAGTTTCGCCCTGTCGCCTCCATTCCCCAGGCTCCATGTCCCCATATGCCTTGTTGGAAGGTCCACGAGCCTGTTGCTGCAGACCGGGTAGCAGTTGTGCGCATGAGATTGTGCAGGATGCAGAAAGCTTCCATGATCCTCCTCACGGTATCGGGCAATGCTGCATGGTTGGTGAGAAGTACCGGAACCTGGCTTTGGCCAGGGTGTCCAAAGGCATTCTCCACCACCCGCTTGCCCTGGACAGCCTGTCAGTTGAAGATCTCTCTTCACTGGGGGAGGAGTCTGGAACTGTAGGGCTTCATGAAGTGTAGTTTTGAGAGAAGGAGTATCCCCACACGATGAAGTAGGGCAGGCATCTTGCTGTCGTTGGCAGGGTTCTGGATTCGGAAACCACAATGAGGGTTGCCTTGCCAACTCTCGCTTGAGGTGACTGGCGTGTTAATAACCTGGGCATCGTGAAGAATGAGCATTGCTGAAGATCGATGCACACATGAATGTAGTCAGCATCGACATGGCGAAGAGGATGATATGAAAGAAGCCCTTGTAGTTGAATAAGTGGGCCCCGACCTGGCTGGGCTTTGCAGGCCACGTGCTTGCCCACCTATGGCTCCAACGGTGTTGGGGAAGTTCCACTTCTGATACCACTGCTCTGCAACTTTCTTCCATCCTTCTTCAGTGGAGGGCACTGGAGGAGCTCCTCCTTGTATCTTCGATGATGGCCTGCACCACTTCTCTGACCACAATGCTGATGGTGGTGGATGGCACCCTCCAGCCGCACTGCATGCTCCTGTAGGGGTCCCTGAGCCAGGTGGCGCAGAGTGAGTGCCACCTTGAGCCAGGTTCCAGGCTGGGCCGGAGCTGGTGTTCGCCTTGGTCAACCTGGTGTCACGGCACTACACAAGTTTGTCAAACATGGCTGGAGGCATCCTCATGAAGTTCTGGAACCCACAGAGTCTTCGTTCCTGAGCTCCACGCATCAGCTGTTGTACGTCCGTCCTCTGCTTCTTCTGGCGAACCATCTTCGGATCCAGACTCTTTTTGCGGTGGCTCCTTTCGTCTCGCAATAGAGTCACAGAGCCTGCAGATGGCTTCGCCACTGTTGCAGAACGATGTTGGCTGCGAAAGACTTTGTTCAATCCACAGTGGGACATGACTGGATGCTGTGGAAGAGCAAGAGGCAGACGAAGGCTGCAGAGGTCTGCACCGCTGGGCTGCTGGTCTGAAAGAGAGATGCAGACGAGTTCCTCCCCCTTTTTATAGGCAGTATAGGTGTCCCTTTGCATCCTCTTAGGCATCTTGTAGGCATCCTCTAGACATCTTAATATCCGAGATAGGTCCCTCTGCGAAACATTTTATCCATTGTTAAACGCTTTGTTTCCGTGCTGCATCCATTCTGTATCCGTTCTGCGTCCGTTCTGCTTCCTCCCTGCGTCCGGCGGATGCAAATTGCGCGGATGCACAGCGGACGCCTAGCGGATATAGCGGATGCGTAGCAGATAAGCGTTGCGGATGCATAACGGACGAACTGGATACATTTTCCACGCAAAAGTTTTAGGCCAGCCCAAAACTTTTGGAGCGGATGAAACGGCAATAGACGATGCTGGACGGATAGAGAGGAAGCCAAACGAGGCAGTGAGCTAACTCGCGTTTTCGAACGGATGGCAAGTTTTTTGTCCGTTTTACATCCTCTTTGCATCCGTTGGTTCGGTGTGACATGGGCTTCTAATGACAGTCATAGGGTACAATAACGCAATCAAATTCATATTAGGAAACAATCAATATAAATAGTAAGGATACAAGCGACAGTTAACGTCATACAGTCACGAGTTGGAAGAGATAAGTGGTAAAGAGTGATGAGAAGATTAACAGTAATAGTAATGCAGACTGTGTGTTGAAATAGTTGAACAGTATGAGAGAATTATTGTTTTTTAGCAGAGTGATGGCTTTCGGGAAAAAAAACTGTTCTTGTGTCTAGTTGTTCTGGTGTGCAGTGCTCGATAGCGTCGTTTTGAGGGAAGGAGTTGAAACAGTTTATGTCCGGAATGTGAGGGGTCTGTAAATATTTTCACAGCCCATTTTTTGACACAGGTCCTCAGTGGAAGGGAAGTTGGTATAATTGTTTTTTCTGCAGTCCTAATTATCCTCTGAAGTCTGTGTCTGTCCTGTTGAGTTGCAAAACCAAACCAGACAGCTATAGAGGTGCAGATGACAGACTCAATAATTCCTCTGTAGAACTGAATCAGCAGCTCCTGGGGCAGTTTGAGCTTTCTGAGTTGGCACAGAAAGAAGATTCTTTGTTGTGCTTTTTAAAGGAAGCTAACAGTGAGCATAATCAAACATATAATGGACTTCAAAAAAGTTGAATTTATTTAACTCAGGATAGTTTAATAAATTAATAATAATGAATAAGATTCCACCAGGGGTGGGTTTCTACCAGTTCTGTCCACCTCTGTAGAACTGGTAGCTCTGAAGAACAGCAGTCATAGAACTCAAGATTACCTAATTTAGGCAGTTTTTTCCCCATCAAGAGTTTATGAAAAGCAGAAGACAATGACAAAGTTAAGGGTTGAGATGATGATAAGATAATGTAGTTCTTATTTTAAATGCTTAACTATCTAAATATCGTTATCTGAAGTGCATCCTAGCATACTGGAAGAACTGATGGTTGGGCCAAACCTTAGATGTTTGAAAAATCTGGACAAAGGGTGGAGTTCCAGAGAATCAGGGAGAGCAAATTTATTTACTTTCCAGGAGAAAAGAGAAAATCTAGAGAACTACCAAGCCTGGTAACAATATCTGAGATTTTTTAGAGTACACTATAAAAATGTCAAGCCATAGCACCTTAAAAAAATAACCCTTCAATTCCTGGTATTACAACATGTATTTTCAAATCTTGCCATCATAACCTTATCACAATTTTTGACTGGATAATTTTCTGAGGTAGAGTTGAAGGTACTCGAAGACATTCTTGCTTTTAGCAAAGCATTTCCAAAGTGTTCCACAACATTCTGATTAACAATCCAGTTTCAAGAAGCCAGGTGGCAAGATAATTAAGTGGGTTCACAACTGTATTCATAGAATGTTCATCAAACTGGAGTGAAATATCAAGTTGGAATGCCACAAAATGCAATCCTGAGTCCTGTATAATTTAACATTTTTAAAAATAATTTGGATAAAGAGGTAGAAAAAGTAACAAAGGAAGAACTGTTCTGTAATGCTTCAAAGTCCAGAGTATGGTATACATGAATGCCCAATTAAAGGGGTTAACAGGAGGAAATACTGTAATCTGATAAATGGCAAATAGTATTTTTTTAAAAAAGTTCAAAATATTAATGAGAAAAACCAGCTTCACTTATAACAGTTCATATCTATTCAGTGAAGAAAGCAGTGAACATTGGACATTTGTTTGAAAAGACTTTACCTACTGCTTGGGACAAAGTTACTGTCTGAAATTCAAACACATTTTGGATCCAACATATTTTGTCCATTAAAGTTCCATTAAACTGAGGCGCTTAACCGTAATTAATTCAAGTTACAGGAAGGCAGATTTTGCTTGAATGTTAGAAAAAGCTTCCTAACAGTAAAAACAGTTATCAGTGAAACCAATTACCTAGAAATTGTTAGCTGGTCTCTTTTTCACAAGGTGCATTCAAGTGGAAATTAGACAGCTATTTATTAGGGATACTTTAAATTATTCCACTGACCAGCAGATTGAACTCAAGGGCCTAAATGGCCCCTTTTAATTCTATCATTTTATGTTATAGTGGGACAGTTGTAAGTGGAACAATTTGTAGCCTTTGGGATTTACAGGCTGTCCTTGACTTGACGAGGCTGTCCCTGGCACTTGACAGGGAACATACTATACAATCCCCTCCCAAAGTCCCAACCATTGCAGTGTCCCTGCGATCACATGCAAACTTCATGTGCTTGGCAGTGTGCCTTTATGACTGATTGCAGAAGCACTGCAAATCTCCCACTAGGACTCATCTAACTAGGAGTCATCTAGGTAGATTCACTATAGCTATAGATTCACTATGAGCTATATGAGCTCTGTAAGCTGTATAATAAATCATTCTCCAAGTAAATGAATATGATGCAGAGAACCATTGTTTTGGGACTTTTTCTCTCTAGTCTCCCCAGGTGCTCCTTTGAATGTCTTTCTTACTTCATTTAAAATATGTATATATATTACTTAGTTCAGCACTATAGCCAAGCTCATTTATGTTTCAAAAGCAAAAGCAAACAAATATTGTGCCAAAATAAATGTGAGCACTCGCAGCACATTTGGGAATGCCCAGGTGAACATTAAATTGGCCTATCAATAAATAAAGCGGTTAATTTGGCTCCAACTAAAACCAATTTGATTTGACCACATTAATAGACTGATGATAACAGCCTCCCTTTTCAAATCATGCACCATCTGCTCCAAAGTTTTTTTTTTTTTTAAAAAAAGGTCTAGGACAGTGGTGGGATTCAAATTTTTTTACTACCGGTTCTGTGGGCGTGGCTTGGTGGGCATGACAGGGGAAGGATACCGTAAAATCTCCAGTCAGAGGTGGTGTTTTCCGGTTCTCTGAACTACTCAAAATGTATGCTACCGGTTCTCCAGAACAGGTCAGAACCTGCTGAATACCACCTCTGGTCTAGGATGTATCCCTCTATATGAATAGAGGCTGAGATCACTGGGGACAATCCCTTGATTGCCATGGAGGTTATGAAAATCTGAACCCCCTTCATCTTTATATCCATGGAAATGGAAAAATCGCAGCACTAAAACCCACAGAGATTTCAATACCAGCCCTGAATGCAGTCCAGAAATTTAGAAAAGGACATTGCTGGGGGTGGGGGGGGGGAGTAGATAGACACCCATATTTGCTTTCTTTCTGCAATCCAGTCTTACCTCTAAGCCACAACCAACCCCAGAATAATCATCATTTAATTGTCCCAAATGATCACAATACCACCACCATCCTGCCTTGCTGAACTGTTAAAGGACTTGCAACTTATGTTCCACTCATTGCCACATCAGATTTTAGCAGCACATGTTCAATACAAGTCTGCGCATTCTTCCAGTTGGATGAGTCAGCTTTTCGTACAGATTTATCAACAGCAAGCCAAATTCAAGGTGCCCAGGGATCTATCCACCGGGGCCCAAGAATGAGGCCACGGACTTTCTCTTCTAACTACCCCCTCGTGGCCTCCATGACTACAAGCCATTCAACATGTATGCCCTGACTTTGCCATCCTCAATTGAATTACCTCAAACCCACCCACCCCTTTCCAGCATTTTATCATTCAGCATCATCAACACCCCATGTACATTACCACATCTGGAGACTATAGCCTGCAAGAACAGACCTTCAGTCCTTACCAGCAATACTCTTCCCATCCACCAACATGCTACTACTTCCCGGGGAGAAGCCCCCACTTCTGAGGGAGTTGCCTTCTCTATGACACCTCCACTACTCTTCCTACACTTTGTGGGAACAAATCTGTCAGTGTTTCAGATAGACTTCTCCTCTAGTGACATCAGGCACATCGTTCCTGCCAGTTTTCTCCTCTTTTAAAATTTCCCTCTCCATCCATTTGCTTATAGCCACCATTCCTAACCTCCCTTCTGTCAGCTGAAAAAATATTTATATGGTCTTTTTAGAGTTGCCAACAGAAAGGGAGGGGTGAACAGTGGGAAGCTTGCATCCGATAAATGTTTTCAAAGATAGTTTCTAGGTGACTGAAGTTTCTGCTGAGCAAAATTCTAACTGGAGAGTGTGATTAATGACTCTTGGCTATGGCTGTGTCCCATTGGAGAATATGAATTATGATACACCCAGGGCCAAGGGTAACAATGAATGATGTGCCTCAGAGTTGGCTACACCCAGGCAGTGCTGGCATGTTTACTCCTAATAAATCTTCTTTAAGTTCTGGAAGTTAAGGCTTAAGACTCATGATTTAAATGGAGGTAACTGTTGGAGCCCTGACACCTTCCCTGTCTAATCCAATCTCGCTTTCACTTCATATTTTTCTTTTTTTCATTAGAAGAAAGCCTGCTCCTCCAAGGGGAAGGAAATTTGAGTGGAGGGAGAACTCCTTTCACACCTGTGACTGCCTCACATTCACTTTAACTATCTTTCCTGTCTAGTAGTTATTCCCCCTTTCCCTCCTTCTAATTCATAGTTATATTCCTCTTCTGATTTTTTTTTACTTTTTGACAGTACTGTCATCTAACAGATAATCCTTCTGCCACCATCTTCCAACTCTGAACTCCATGTTTTTTTCAAGGTTACCACAGACTTGAAAGGTTTCCTCTTCTTCAAGGCTCCTCCATCATTTTTGACAGTTAACAAAAGATTTATGAACAGTGCCAAATAACATGCCACATCAAAACCGTATTATGCCCTAACTCAAGGTGTAAGACCAGGCTTTGAAAGGAAGTTGACATGATGTTCCTGGAAGAATTCTTCAGTGTTATAAAATTGGAGCAATGGGGTTTGTCATAATAATAAAGCCATTAAGCAGCATACTACAGCTTACTTGTTTTCAAGTTAATGCAATGTGTGAACCTACCCATTAGGTTGTGCTATATGTAAAGGAGGCGATTGTGACTTATTTAACAAATAATGACTAAAATATTCTTAATATCATATGATAGTGACTCTAAAGAGATTGTTGCATAAAACAGCCTGATAGGAATTCATAACAGTAAATTTATTTTTCTCTATATAAAGATGCAGCCACAGGCTGGCACATTAAATTAATTCACAGTAAAAACATATTCCCACACTCAGATCACCAGGAATTCTGAAAGCCTCTCTTTCCTAAAGCTGTAGGGAACCTGCCCTACCTTTTTACAGAGGAGATGCATTTGTTTCCATGTTTTCTGAGTGCAGGATTTAGGTCACAAAAATCCTCAGATTTACAGCTTTCATGAACTCACAGGATGAGCAAAATGTATCCAGAAGTTCTGGACCTGAACAGTCCAAGCCTGAACAGTCCAAGCCTATGAAGTGTCCTGCTTTAACCAGCAACATGCATCCTGGCCTGTGTGAGGTATCACTTAACACAAAGAGGCATCCTCTTCCTCACTCAATCCACTAGAATCAAATGCTTCTTCCTGACTGATTAAAGGGGGAAAGGGATGGCCCTGATCAAGGTTGACGTAAGTGACGTTGAGGTTAATGTAATGGTCTCCCTTTAGACAGGATACAATATGCTCCACTTCTTTGATGAGGCTGGAAAAAGTTGGCCGCTCCTCAGGACTTGGTGTCCAGCAGTTAAGCATTATGGTATACCTGTCCAAAATAAATGAGTGTATCAGAGCTATGAAAACATCAACATTTGGCCTTTGTATCCCAGGTTGTTGTACTTGTGTCCACTAGGGTCTATGACATTGACATTCTCACAGTAATTAAAGATAGAGACTCCCTTCAGTTCTGTACTCTAGTCTTATCTCTTGACTTTTCATTGCTACAAGATTCTAGTCAGAGGCTTTATATAACACTGTCCGAACTCAGCAGGTGAATATGCAATAAATAGCATAATAATGCTATGCTGGATGAGGAGCTAAATGGGAATTGTTAGCACTGGAAAAGGTAGAAAACAGACCCAACAGTTTGAAATGAGGAGTGCAAAAGGGGAAGGATATGCAAAGATCCAGGTAATCATGAGGATTCCATGGAATATTGCAGCTTCTCTTAAATTAGGCCTTTAAGATATGACCAAACTGAAGAGATACAGCATAGGTATTTCAGTGGGTTAATAGTTTGGGGAAAGCTGCAGTAAGAACACAAGTTTCACAGAACTAAGAAAGAAAAACTAATTAACCTTCCCATTGTGCTTTCTTTTCTTTTTAAATTAATGAATTGCAGTATTTCATTGAAATTTACAAATTAGTTTTATCAATTAAAGTTCAGGAATCAGAAGACCTTTTCCGGTATTTCCCACACAGCTTCATATCTCTTTCACAGTTCTCTCCTTGACTAAGCTAGCAGAAGGGTCCAATTGAATACTCACAAAGAATCTGGACAGTATTCAGGCTGGGGCAACCTTCGTCCTTGCAACAAGTAGCAGGTAATATCATAGGGATCCACTTCAGGGTATGGAGAGGCCCCTCGTGTCATCAGTTCCCACATGAGGACCCCGAAGGACCACTGGTAAGGCAGCAAGAGGGAAAGTACAGATGTCAATATGAGTGGGACGCAGAGAAAACACAAGCCATCACTAGGGCAGGTAAAATATCCATCTAGACTGTTCCTTTTTCAAACTGCAAAGGAGAAAGGACTCTGTTGTATATGCATGTTTTTCTGAGACTAGCATAAATTGGAGTCCAGGTAGATTCTCACACTAAGAAATGAGTGCTAGGAAAGTTACACAGTCTTAGCAGGAGCTTTCATAATGGCCTATTTTGCATATCCCTCACATAAAATTGTGGCTGTGTCGCCATGACATATTAACAAATCAAGGCATATCCAATTAATCCAATTCTGTGGGCTGAACAACACTATGAACCAAAATCTATTAATAACATCTGAGTTCAGCAAAACAGTAACATGGAGTTGGCTAATTTGTGGTTCACTGTTTCCTGGGAATGTAGACAATGTGGCCAGGACAACAACTGGGGGCAATGTTTCAGCAGCCTGGCCATCGGGTGTCCTTGCTTGCACTTACTACATCTGACTTGGTGGTAAACTTTTGAGTTTTCAGGCTCTCAAGGGCCATCCATTTGACAGGTAGCTTTGCCCTGCGGTGTTGCCGGATGCTGTAATATTCCTTGTCAAAGATATCTCTGGCCAGCCCAAAGTCTGCCACTTTCACTGTATAGGTCTCATCAAGCCTGGATAAAAAAGGAGAACGGGATTAGGAGCAATTCAGCAATCATGTTAACTCATCTTTATTTGGCACCATTAAGGAATGCCAAAAGCTCCCCAGTTTAGCATGTGACGAAAACCAGGCTGTAATTCTAATAGAGATTATTGCTTGGGCATAGCATGCCACGTGAACATGGAAATTGCATCTCCTACCCTCCCTGGGTTTCAGCCTGTTATATACAATCAGAGAATGGATGTTTGTACAATTCATTTAATCACATCTGTTAAAACTCTAGCATGTATGCATCAAGCTAAACTTTTAACTTTCACTTGGTTTTTAATAGCTTAACAAACTACATTGACTAAACCCAATTGGTTATCTTATGGACCAGTATCTTGTTTAAATCATAAAATTGTAGATTTTGAATGACCCATTTAATCCTTCAAGTCCAGTTTTCTGGCTAGTGCTAGTGGGTCACTGATTCCACTGTCAAACTACAGGAAGTTTTTTCTAATCTGCCTTCTTGTCACCTCAATCCATTATTGAGTACACTTCTCCATAAGGGTACAAGAATATTGGCCTTGACCTTTTTCTGAGTATGTCTCCTCAGACACTGGGAAAGTACTAGCATACCATCCTCCCCCCACCTCCATCCCATCCCCTGACTAAACATTCCCAGTTTCTTCAAACTCTCTTCACAGAATTTACTGTTTATTGACCAGAAAAATAAGTCAGAAGATTAAGCATCTTGTATAAATGATATAAATTTCTGAGGGGGGAAAAAATTAATTGACCCAGGGGAGGAATTGCAACAAAGTAATTTGAAAGGTATTTCTGACAGACTTTCCCCATAGCTAGTCATATGGGGAGTGGTATTTCCACACAGGCACCTGCCCATAGCACAAACAAGCCTCAGCAATCTCTGTGGCTTGTCCTTGCCCTATTCTCTGTGTTTTATTATTCTATGTAGATACACCCATGTTTGTACTTACATGCAGTTTCTGGCTGCAAGATCTCTGTGCACAAACTTCTTCTGGGCCAGATACAACATCCCCCGAGCCACTTGTAGCCCAAAACCTATTAAATCCTTCACAGTGGGGTTCTGATGGAAAACAAACAAAACAAACAAAACTGTCTGACACCGAGGAAACTCAGGACGAGTTCTCCATCTGGCTTTGAAGTTTATGCACCTCGAGAGAGCTGAGCTGCTTGATTGTGGTTCCCACAAGATAACACAGCTGAAGTTAATTTCAAGGCTGCTTCAGATATTGGACAAATTTTCTAAGAAATTTGGCTGAGAAACTGAGTGCGTCCCATTCACATATGATAGACGACAAAGAACCCACACCTATAAATATAAACAGTGGAATTGGGGCCAGGGGAATCTTCTCTGCTCAGTGCACACATGGCAAAGCAGATACTTGCTCACTGCTTGGCAAGATAGGAAAAGGATGTGCATAATATAACACCCAGAATTGAGATGGAAGAGCCTTCTGAATTTTTCTTCCATAGCTTACAACTCGCTCTTTCACAGTGTGCCTGCATGGCCCCCTAGTGTTCAGAAGCATTCATTGTCTTGCCCATACTCAAAAGAACATGCCCCATGCTTAACCTATTGCCCCTTTTCCATGAATAATGTTTTCATGTGATCCTGGATTGGAATATAATAGCTGCAAGGAAAATCTTGGGAGGATAAATCTTCTTGTTATCAGCTAAATTTGTTTTTTTAATGTTGCACTCCTCTGCAAAGGGTGGCTGATATGTTTAACTCAAAAGCCACCTGCAAGGGAAAATATCCATTTTTATCAAGCAAGGGGGAGGCATTTTTAGTTGATCAGCAGTACATCACAAGTGACAATTAACAACTGCCTAATATTTCATAGTATGTTTACAACGGGAAGGAAATGAGGAGCAGAAGAGATGAGTTGGAAGTTATTCCTTTTTCAAGCCCAACTGCAATAAAATTATGAGGTGAAGCTTATGTGGACAATTCTTTAAAAATAATGTTGTGAGAGAACATTTATAAGATAAATTTTGCCACAGCCATAGTGCCAATAGATTGGAGGCGGAAGAGAAGCCTGCCAACAGTCAGAATGCTACCTCTATTTGTTTCTCCAGGAGAAAAAGGAAGATTTTAAGATGCCAGGATCTTTCAGCTATTTGTTCGATTAGAGGAAGGAAGCTGTATCAGCTAATATTCCTACTGTTCTACCTTTCTCAGAGTCAGCAGAAAGACTCAGAGCAAAACAATCTCTCTTCTGAAAACCCAGAGCTCCATCTCGTTTCATCAACAGAAAGTACCACTGATAAGAGAATTAGTTTCTTGCATGTGTATTTCTGGAATCTGACTTTAAAAGATTTACTTTACAAACCCTACAATGCTACAGGATAGGTTTAAGGACTTATATCTGCTGCATCCAACAGCCAGCCCCACTCTCTGCCCCTATATGGTGGGGTTTAACAGAAGGAGGTGCAAAGCCTACACTAATTCACCATAAGGCTCATGGATGAGGATGTCACAAACAAAACAAAAGCACACTGCAACTGAAAGGGATAAGAAAGGGCTGATCGTATCATCTCTGGGTAAGCTCTTCCTTAAAAACAATTTCATTCCGCAAAGAAGAGATAAGGAACTCCAAACCAAGGAGCGATTCAGAAACAGGAAAGTGGCTGGCATTGATTGTTGCTCAAACAAAGACCCCAAGATCTGGCACCACATACCCTCTGCTCTGAACGGATAAAATGTCGGAGATCTCCGTGCCTCATGTAAGGTAGAATCACCAGGGGGAGACCCTCCTTAGGCAAGGTGATCCCAATGAGAGAAAGGACATGGAGGTGATGGAAGCTCTTCATCAGAATCCCTTCCTTCAGGAACTCTTCCACCTCCTCCAAGTCAGTAATTCCTAAGGGGGAAAAAAATGAAGAGATTGGATCAATATTCTCAGTAGCAGCTTCCCCTCCCCTCTCCAAGACTTAAGGAATTGTGAAACTGTGAGCAAAAGTTTCTGAGAAGTCATCTTGCACGCATATAAGCAAGAGATCTTAGGGAAAAAAAACAGTGTATTGAGAGCCTTTTCGAACTTCCATCAAATAGAGGAAGTCTGCCAATGGGAATAAGGATGGAAGATATTGCCAGAGTAAAAGAAAACCAATCATACGTTATAATACTGGACTGGGCTGGTTCACAGGCATCTCTAGTTTTTATGTTTGAAAGGACTAACAAAGGATGAATGGCTCCACGGATTACCTTGTGTTGATTTGAGGGTTAATTCAGATTATTAGAAACAGAGTATTCTTACTTCCCTAGGCCAAGCCCCAGTTTAGAACCAGTTCTCTCTCTCCGTAAGAGTATCCAGAGATACTTCAATTGGTGTTGTCTTACAAACACAAAGTTGTGAGCTGAAGTATTAGTTTGTGAATTTGTTTGTGTGTTTGTTTATTTATTTAATCTTGCTGTTATTAAAGTTGTTAAAGTATTAAAACATTGATTGGTGGGGCATTATAAACTGACAACAAAACTCTGCTGCAGAAAATACCATTAAAATGACTGATGAAGCAGTTTTTAAAATTAAGATCCACTTGCCATGACCTGGTTAATGTGCTATTCACCTGCCCATATATACCGAAACAAAATGTGTTTCTCATTTATTTATAAACTCTCTTTTGGCTTGCAGTCAAACAGCAGATTCTTTGAATTTGGACATGCATGACTTGTGAAGCAACATTGATTACACCCTTTGGTTTTGTTATCCTCCCTCCACGGACAAGACATTGCAAGACTGCTGGACTTGATTGATGCCTTGACGGATAACTGAACTCATGGGGTTAAGTTTCTGTCAAAACCTACCATCTCCATTCTCCCCAAAACCTACAGAGAAGACAAAAAGCAGGCAAACCTTATTGTTTTAGATGCACCCCTTCCTGGAACTGGGGATGAGCTGCCTGTTGTTAGTTAATAGTTAAATCTATTAGACTGACTCAGACAAAAGAAGCCACCAGAGCAGACAAAAGAGCAGGTATGCTATACTTTTCAGTTAGCTGTTGCTTCAGAAGTTTGCTTGCAGCTGTGCCATGTTCCCCCTTCCAGAAGACAAAGAATGGAGGAAGAGGGCAAGCTCTGTTGGGAAGAAGCAGGCACTCAGCAGCTCAAAATGACAACAAATATTTGGCTTATCCTGCCTGCCTTCTGGTCAGCTGACTTGCATTGCTACCAGCAGCAACCAGTGTGACAGGCCATGAAACTGCCATTGATTGTTCCTGGCTGGAGGGAAGAACACTGATTTAACGCTGGCATATTTAAGCAGGACTTAGGGCTACCTCAGATATGAACTGCAGAAGAGGTGAAGACAACACCAGGGGGACATGGCAGAATATTCTTAATGCCAGGAACTCTTTGCATAGTAACAAGACCAAGAGGAAAAGGCCCTTTTTTTGTGCCATGTTACAGAACAAACTTACAAAGAATGCACAGAAAGTCAATGCTCCCCAGCCCCATTTTGCTTCTTTAAAAGTTATCTCAGGGTTTATCTGGTAATAAAAATGCCAGTCTTTGTCTTTAATACAGAATTTGCTTTAATCTACCCTGTCTCTCCAACAATACGGGCCTCCCCCGATAGGAAGTCCCAGCATGTTTTATAGGCATAAAATCAAATTAAGCCCCTCCCCCCAAATTAAGGCCTATATTAAAACATGCGAAATGGGGGGGGAATGGTGGTGGGGGGCTTGCTGTTAGGAAGTACTTTTGTTGCACACCTGAACATAGTGCTACCTGCTTTGACCCTGATACGAAGAGCCCCACCAACGCCGAGGTCAACATCCAAGCTGTTGCTGCCCGCCCGCCCGAAGATGCAAGGGGGGGGGAATTAAGTCACCCCCGAAAAGATCACCTAGCCATTTTTTCGGGGCTCAAAAAAAAAAATACCCAGCCTTATTATATGAGAAACACGGTAGCTCCAGGGTGCATGATGCCTCTTTGCTCAGAGGAATGGTAAAAACTTCTCATAGTTTTTATATAACCTAAGCAAGTAAGCAAACAAACAGGACAGCAGTGAAGTCTGTAAAAGTTTGTTTATGCCAAGATGGAAGATACTGTCCTTTCGTAAGTGAGTGAGTGAGTGTGTGTGTGTGTGTGTGTGTGTTCAACTTAGTGCTGACTCTTGGCAAAGGCCTAGAGGGGAACAAAAATTCATAGTACCCTGTTTCTAGCCTTATGCTTTAAACCACTAAAGCAAACTGGCTCCTTATAATTATGGAACACTATTTTTTGAAACAAAACATTATTGTGTCTTGTACTTTATCATGAGCCTATGATCCCTTGATTTCATTTCCACGTTAATAAACTGGTCCATTAGTTACTAGTTCCAGGTTTATTAATTAGTTTCCTAAAAGAAAGAGGAATTGCTTACGGTTTAGGGATTTAACAGCACACCGAATCTCTCTCTGGGATGAATCTATGTAAGTTCCATGGTAAACACTCCCAAAATGCCCTGGATGGAAAAAAAGAACAAGTTTTACACATAGGCACCAATATCGACATTAGCAAAACCAGATGCTATACCACCTCTGTCTGTGCTGGAGCATCTGAAAATCAAACAATACTATAAAGAGAATACAATTGTTTTAAGTGTTAAAAATATACAGAATTTGAAATATATAGTACATATAATATATATAGTATTTAGTATACTATATATATAGTATATATAGTCAGAGATGGACTTCCCTAACAGACAACCAGTGCCAATACAACTTATATCCAACTATATTGATACCTAATCATATTATTTGACTTAATAACATACATTTGTCTCAGTTTTAAGGTATCTAATTTGCTTTTAATTTTTTCCAATTTAATATGCTTCTTAGAATAGAATAATGGAGTTGGAAGGGACCTTGGAGGTCATCTAGGTCACCAACCTCCTGCTTAGGCAGGAAACCCCATACCATTTCAGACAAATGGTTATTCAATTTCTTATTTGGAGTGTTTCCAACTTCTAGAGGCAAGTTGTTCCACTGATTAATTGTTCTAATTGTCAGGAAATTTCTCCTTAGATCTATGTTGCTTCTCTCCTTGATTAGTTTCCACCCATTGCTTCTTGTCCTGCCCTCAGGTGCTTTGGAGAATAGCTTGATTCCCTCTTCTTTGAGATATTGGAACGCTGCTGTCATGTCACCCTTAATCCTGCTTTTCATCAAACCAGACATACCCAATTCCAGCAACCGTTATTAATATGTATTAGCCTCCAGTCCCCTGATCATCTTTGTTGCTTTCTCTGCACTCTTTCTAGAATCGCAACATGCCTTTTTACACTGTGGTGACCAAAACTGGATGCATGTAATGTAGTATTACAAGTGTGGCAGTGATGGGATTCAAAAAAATTTATTACAGGTTCTATGGACATGGCATGGCTTGCTGGGAATAGCTTGGTGGGAAAGATACTGTAAAATCTCCATTCCCTCCCCACTCCTGGGGGAAGGTTACTGCAAAATCCCCATTTTCTCCCAACCTCACTAACCTGCTTTCCAGCTCCATTCTCCTATGCAGAGCAACAAAAGAAGACCCAGCCGATCAGCTGGGACTCGGGAGGCAGAGAATAGATGGGTGGGGCCAGTCAGAGGTGGTATTTGCCGGTTCTCCGAACTTCTCAAAATTTCCGCTACCAGTTCTCCAGAACCTGTCAGAACCTGCTGAATACCATCTCTGAAGTGTGGCCTTACCAAGGCATTATAAAGTGATATTAACACTTCATGTGATCTTGATTCTATCCCTGTATTAATGCAGCCTAGAACTGTGTTGTAAGATTGTAAAGTGTGAAAACAGTCCTTTTTTAATGCTGTTGTAATTCTGAACTGTCACTAAACAAACTGTTATAAGTCAAAGACTACCTGTACAAAGTTAAATCCATCTTTGTGCAACATTTTAATTTCATACATATTATTTTTGCCTAGCTACTGTATTTATTTACAGGTTCAAAATAAAAAAATAGAGAATTCATTAATTCCACAGAAGTTTGTGCACCCCTCCAATTCATTCAGTGTTACTTCTTTTATTTCTCTACTGTAAACCTGTTAATAAAGTTAAAAGGGTGATTCTTTTAGGTTAATAATTAGCCAGATAAAGAGGTGAACAAATTCTTTGCCCCTTCTAATCTTTCAGATTGTGATTGTTATTCTGTCTACTTTCAACAACCATGGACTCTTCTATCATTTCTCAGAACATCTATGAATGAAGATAAAATGAAAGCTGTAAAAAAACCCACCTAAACATTTCTAATTAGCAATTTCAACTGTCAAAACCATTGTTATAAAAATGAAAATTACATAAAATAGATATAAGTGAAGGGAAGATCTGGAAGACCAAGAAAATATCTGCTTTGTCAAACATAAAATGAAGTATTCGGAAGGGAACTTAAACTAAATACTTGAACTAAAAATAGGATTTTAGGAAATAGTTATTTTAGTCATTTATGTTCAATGAAAGTTATTGCCCAAACTTACATTCCATTTTAATCTTAAGGAGAAGAAATCATTTTAAATCATTTTATTTTTAAAACTTATGCCAACTGATGATTTGTGATAATTACTATTCAGATATTTTATATTCCCCCCACCCCAAATGATGGAACCTGCATCGTATGAAGTGCTACAGGTCTGTTAACAACTATTAGTCAATTTCTGTTTTTAAAGTTTTGATCTATATGGTAAAGACAGGCTATATAGTTGATATGTTTTGGAAATCAAATGAATATGCACGCTGTCATTGAATTCTAATATGACTTTTGGATGCAAACCTCCAAGTTGTCTTCACCATTCCTCCCTCCCCTGATTAACCTCTATTCTACAACATCATTCAACATCAACATAAACCCCAAGAATTACAGAATAATTTAACCCTATTAACCTCATTATGAGTGATCACACAGTAGAAACATTATAGTAATAAAATGAATATGTGCATATTTAGACACATATAGTTACTGAAAAAGTATTGCAGTGCTGTAAGAATGCAGGAAATAGTCATTGTAACAGTGTAATAAAAAATAAGCCAAACTGGAGTTCTTATTAGAAAATATCAGACAATGAAGAAATGTCAATCGCTTTATTTTGTCAATTGATTCTTGGGAGATGGTTTAAAATGATGTGTTCATTTAATGAAAGAAAGAGATATGATATTCTGAATTTTGGTATGAACTCAACAGTCCAGCATAATCTTTTGTAACTAGCGTATACAGGCCTATAATGATCTAAAGAGTGAAGAAAGAAGAACTTTAAAAGATAGAAGAACCAGACATTTCCTGACACGTGGATGCAGTGGAATTAATGGAATGGCTGGAATTCATGTAAAATAAAGAGAAATGAAAGAACTGGGGTCTAGTTTGAATAAGTAAATCCAGAGCTCTAGACTTTGGAAAGTGTCTGGCAAACATTTCCTGTTCTTGATACTCAATCTTGTTGGATTGAGCAGAGAAATAGATATTTGCTCAATAGCAGTGAGATATATTATGTCACCTTTCAAGTTTATTTAGATTACAGTGAAGTACTCTTTTGGACAAAGCATAAGAGTATGGCAATAACAAATGCCTTTTCTTTCACTTCTCAGATTTTCACTGTGCTTTCCATTTTGATTTGACATCAAGACAAATTCTCCAACGAGCTAGCACGGTATGAGCTACTTCAGAGCAAACCTTTGATTTAATGGGCTACTCAAGAACCAGGAGTCCTGAACCTGAATATTTATTAAATCTGAATCTAAAGTGTTTCCAACAATGTAAATAATTTATGAATTATGTTTTTTTGCCATAAATTGTGTCACTTGGAGTAAAATCTCAATTTCACAGATCAACCTTTATCTTTATCTCCAGGCCCTGACCCAGTCTTTGTTGCTGTCATTCCTTATTCTGCTTTGCTAGCAGTAAGGGCAATGAAGCAGGCTGAGTGTATGCAGAAGAGTGTGGCTTCCTCAGAAATAGTCACCTCCACAGATCTCTAACAGTGTTGGTCTCTGCCCTCTTTTTTGGCCATACAGAATTCAGCATTTTTTCTGAATTGTATAGCTTGGTGAGTGGAGGGGATGGGTGGGAAGCAATGGTGGTATGCTACCAGTTCGTATCGGTTCGGCCAAATTGGTAGTAAAAACGATCAGCTGAGAGGAGGAAAACAATCCTCTGACAATCAGCTGAGAGGAGAAAGAAGAGAAAAGCACAGGATCGGCCCTCCTACTCGCCCCTGCTCTTTTCTCTTCTTGATCCCCTCAGTTGATAACCGCTGCAAGTCTCAGCTGATGTGGGGAAAGCTGTTAGGCAAAACACACCCACCAAGCCACACCCACTGAACCAGTGCTAAAACAATTTGAATCCCACCACTGGTGGGAAGTACAAAAATTGTGGCTCCAGCAAGTCAGAAACTGCACACAAGTTCTAGAAAAGTTTGGGGGAAGTGCTCATCACCCATGATACCAGGTGGCTATTTTTTTTTAGTATATCATTCTTTGGAGGGTATGTGGAGTTCTGAGCATTTATGTAATTATAAATCTTGTAAATATTAACTTTTGCCTTTATATCGGGAAAATGACAGAGATCATGGTTAAGACCTCAATTCCCATTCCACCCTCTATAACATATCCTGATGGATGGATTCTTCCCATTGGCTGATGATTTCTAGAAAGAGGCGAAGGCAGCAAAGCTGGAAGAATCCACCAATGGTAGGAAAGTAAATCATCATCATAGGATTCTTCCATTCATCAGCAAGGCAAAACACAGCAGAAGTAAGAAACAGGGATTTACAGTAGCAGAGATTTTCATCCCAGCTGATAATTTGGATTGTAGATACTTGGATTGCACTTTAGGTGGGGGTAATAGCCCCCAAACATTTTTTTCTGAGTGTCTTGGACAAAGGGCTATAGCACAAAAAGTACCAATAAAATCAACGGTCACTTTAAATGAACAGTTTTTAGATTTAAGACATCTCAAAGCTATGCTGGAAAGGTCATGTGAATGACTATCCTTACAGTTCTTGTTTAAGAAGTACCTGGCTCTTTTTGCTAGGTTGTCCTATGGGAAAGACATATTACTAACCTGCTCTGAATAGCATGCCTGCACATTATTTATTGTTTTTACTTGCCCTTCAAATGCTACTTATTCTTTGTGACAATGGCAATGCCCTCTTCTCGCTGCTTTCCTGCTTTAGCAGGGAAGAATGCGGTCCTGCTCTATTGGCTCAAAGAGGCTCAGACACTTATGAAGAGCAACAGGAAACAATCAAAGAAACATCTGACAGGGAGAAAGTAGCATCCTTTCAATACAGGTGGTAGAAAACAACAGTTTTATTATTGCTGATAGGTACAGTTTAAATAATACTTGCCTTTCCCAATGATCTGATCCTTATGCAAAATCAGCTGCTTTTCTGGAATGAGGACATCTTTCACTTCTTCCAACAATTCTGGACGAAAATTATTGATGGAGTATGAAGGTACTCGCATGAAAGGCATAGCAGAACCATCACTGCTGCCTGTGTAGGAGACACTTCCAAATCGCGCTCCGGAAGAGCGTCTGTTTGCGGTCTCTGCCAGAGAAATACCGTGAAGAGAAGATGGAGTGGTTATAAAACAGAATTTTTGTTTATATTGACCATCAGAAGGCAGTACAGGAACAGTTTCGCTCTATTTGAAATTCATCAGATGTACATAATCATTGATCTTGCTATGGGGCTCAAACTCTCTTTTGGGAATCCAGACATTTGTACATATCTGACAAGTTCCAAACTGTTATATCATGTAAAAAAAAAATAGAGAAATTTCCCCTCCCCCCCATCTCTGAGAGAATGACATAATATAGCACTTGTTCCTCTCTGTAGAGAAGTTTAAAGGTGGATATGCCATTCTAAAATAAAATAAGATGGTGAGAAAGTTAATTCATTGCCCATCTTACATTTTTCCCTTTTCTGAATCTTTGGCAAGATAGTATCTGCAATAGTGGTGAATATCTGTAGCTCGGGTGTAGGATGACGATGAGGGTTTGTTTTCTGAGCTGGTGAGTTGGTTTCTGAATGTTTCATTACCAAGTTAGGTAACATCTTCAGTGAAGTTTAGGGGATGTACATGTCAGTGTTTTTCTGTTTATAAAGGCTTCAGGTTTGGGTATGTCAAGTGAAGGTCAGCTGTGAGTCATCAATGAGTCTTGTGATGGGTCTTGTGATAAGATTACATCGGGTCAGGGTCATTGGGGGGTAAACTACTGATGGTGGGGAGAATTGCATGGGTTGGTTGAGGGTCAGTGCTGTCTCTGGTTGTCTGTACGATTGATCTGGATTCTGAGGGGTTCATAGGTTGGTTGGAGGTTAATGTATCTGTTGATGGAATTGCTTCTAGAGTGCCAGCCTTCAATGAACTCATGAGTGTGTGGCAGATGGTAGCATGGCCAATGATTTTTGTGTTGAACTGGTGCTGTTTGGTATCGGTGTGGGAAGAGATTAAGGATTTGGGATCGTGGCGTTTCACTGCCAGCTAGTGTTCATGGACCCTGAGTTTTAATAGACATGATGTTTGGCCCACGTAGAATTGGTTGCAATAGTAAAAGTTGATTTTGTAGTTACATGTTTTTTTTAATCCTTCTGTATTTTAAATACAGAAGGAAGCCCTTATAAATAGAAGAACATTGGCACTGACATCCCCTAAACTCCACTGAAGATGTTACCTAGCCTGCTAATGAAACATTCAGAAACCAACCCACAAGCTCAGAGAACGAAGCCTCACCCCCAACACAGTATCTTCACATTGTAATGAACTCTTGCAGGTTCCTCCGATCGATGGAAGAATGGGGGCAGTGTTTTCGTACCAAAAGGGCATTAGGACATTAGGTTTTTGAGCAATGTATTTTTATTTATAGAAATATTCAGAAGGAATAATTCCATTTAGGGAAATGTCAGTCTGGGGGGGGAGGGAGAAAAGAAATTAAAAAAAACCCTACCCAACCAAACACATTTGTGCGTCAACATATCAGAGTGGTAGCTGGCAAGATATTCGGTCTCATTAGCTCTAAAATACTAGTTCCAAGTCCTGCCATTAATTCTTACCAGAAGAAGCCACATATCCAGTATTAGAAGGAAGAAGAGGTCATTGGGGGGTAAACTACTGATGGTGGGGAGAATTGCATGGGTTGGTTGAGGGTCAGTGCTGTCTCTGGTTGTCTGTACGATTGATCTGGATTCTGAGGGGTTCATAGGCTGGTTGGAGGTTAATGTATCTGTTGATGGAATTGCTTCTAGAGTGCCAGCCTTCAATGAACTCATGAGTGTGTGGCAGATGGTAGCATGGCCAATGATTTTTGTGTTGAACTGGTGCTGTTTGGTATCGGTGTGGGAAGAGATTAAGGATTTGGGATCGTGGCGTTTCACTGCCAGCTAGTGTTCATGGACCCTGAGTTTTAATAGACATGATGTTTGGCCCACGTAGAATTGGTTGCAATAGTAAAAGTTGATTTTGTAGTTACATGTTTTTTTTAATCCTTCTGTATTTTAAATACAGAAGGAAGCCCTTATAAATAGAAGAACATTGGCACTGACATCCCCTAAACTCCACTGAAGATGTTACCTAGCCTGCTAATGAAACATTCAGAAACCAACCCACAAGCTCAGAGAACGAAGCCTCACCCCCAACACAGTATCTTCACATTGTAATGAACTCTTGCAGGTTCCTCCGATCGATGGAAGAATGGGGGCAGTGTTTTCGTACCAAAAGGGCATTAGGACATTAGGTTTTTGAGCAATGTATTTTTATTTATAGAAATATTCAGAAGGAATAATTCCATTTAGGGAAATGTCAGTCTGGGGGGGGAGGGAGAAAAGAAATTAAAAAAAACCCTACCCAACCAAACACATTTGTGCGTCAACATATCAGAGTGGTAGCTGGCAAGATATTCGGTCTCATTAGCTCTAAAATACTAGTTCCAAGTCCTGCCATTAATTCTTACCAGAAGAAGCCACATATCCAGTATTAGAAGGAAGAAGAGGAATTCCAATTGTGCCCCTGTTGAGGCTGGAGAGCCTTTCTAAATTCTCAGTTCCTGCAAGAAGAAAACAAAAAACCAATCCAGCAACATTCATCTCATCACTATTCTAGAGTTGGTCCATTATCCACTCTTCACTTATTCACCTTGTAAATCCAATGATTAAGCTATATTTGATACAGGCCCATTCTCTGATGAAGTGTCAAAATTAAATGCAAGCAGGTACTGCTATGACTATGAAGAATTTATATGGAATAAATAAACACCTTCACTGACAATACTTTTCAGGCCAGAAAGTGTCATAAGAAACTTGCAGTTACCTCCTTTCTTCTTCCATTGAATATATTTCAGTGATAGAAATACCAAACAGGAAAGAATCAGAATGCCTACAACAGCTCCCAAAACAACAGCAAGAGGAGAGACCAGGGGGATTGAAACCACAGATCCTAAATCTTTGCATTTTCCATTCACACAGATCTACAAGAAAGAAAAGACATGTGATTATTAGCATTAATCAATACCAGAATCTGGGGCTGGGAGAGCAGCAGAAAAGAAGGACATGGGAAATGGACAGCTGACATTTCCATTCTTTGCACAAGGGATTTAAATGTAAGCAGAAGCACATCATCACTGCTGGTGTAAAAGATGAGATTGTTACTCATCTAGGAGGTGGGTTTATATATACAGTGTGTATATATACATACATATGATTGGTGTTTCTAATATCTTCTGTCTGTTTTGTGGCTTTTTCTGTCTTGATTGGCTGGCAACATTGTGTTTCCTGTATTGGAGGCTTTTAGTGCGGCTTGGCTCCGAGTAAATGGACGGCTATCATTTATTAGGCAACTAGGTTTCATCTGGGTCTCTTCTGAATGTAAGAAACACCAATCAAGCAGAACACAACAAATTCCAAGACCAATAAAACACAGACCAAGACTCCCAACCAATCAGGATGAAGAAAAAACCATTCTGGCACAGCGTAGGCTAGCACCAAATTTAAAACAGAAATGGCTGTGAAAGTCTGACTCACAGACGAACACAATACAGAAGCCTGATGATGGCAGATGAGATTCTGCCAAAACGTTGCTACAACTTTAAAAGCACAACTATAATGACGTGGGAAAATACCCGAACAAAGCTGAATACCATATATATATATATGTGCAGTTGAGTACATAAACTAGTGGGAAGGATTTTGGGAATGGAGGAAAGTAAAACAATCACTCTCTTTCAGCCCAACTCAATTTGCAAGGTTTGTTCTTGTGTGGAAAGTAAGATGAAGAAATGAGCTTCAGACATGTTTGCCTCTTTGAGGTATTTATAAAAATAATAAAGACGGGATAAAAATAAGTGAAAATGATTTCTTATGGAATGACAAACTGAAAGTAATTGTAGATTCTGAGAATCAATAAGAAACGTATTATTAAAAATATGGAATAAGTATAAACCCAGCCTGTTTCTAAAGATATCCTTACTGACATCCAAAGAAGAAACATTTATAGAAGAGAAAAAAAGCAGATAAAGAATGATGGTTAACATGTGAGTATTTATTAATACAAAATAAAGAATAAATTAAGATGAAAATAAGCGAATAATTATATAATTTTATAATCATAATTATATGGTTATAAAATTAATTGAACTCACGTGCTCACAACCAGCAAACCGGTTGTTAACATAAGTGCATAACCTCTAACTGTATCTTGTTACATCTCCCATCCTTCCCAGATGATCTAAGGGGTGATTTTGCAATTTCCTCAATAGTGGGGTGAAGAAAAAACAAGGGTGGGATGCAGTGAATCCGGAGTGTTTTTCTGCACTATCCCACTGCCCACATGAAATGGTGATCTGTTTAGGGTCAACTCACCAGCAAGGTGAAGACAAGTGCAGGGTGGCATGACTACAACGATAAAAATGTAAATGTGAAAAAATGGTGGTTTGGGGGAGATATGTCCCATCTACATGCCTCCCAGAGATAGCCTGCAGCAATTATCTAAGAGGAGGAAACACCATGCCAGCAAAGATTAATCCAGAAAAAGTTAAATTGGGTTTCCAGCTGGGCAATCCGAAAGGTGGGTAATGAGGCGATGAATGCATGAGCACTGTTGCTATTTTTGAGTATGTGCAGAAAGCCAGAGAGCTGGAACTGATCGTATAACCAAAGATTTTAGTACTCTTTGGAGATTCTCAGAATACCGTCTCCTATCTTGCATCTGTCTAAATTCACAATGCTTGGGAATGTTAAGGATTCAAAGTAAATTGTATATAGCAAAGGACTGTAGGGATCTTTAGTGAATCCAGGCTGGAAAAACACTTCCTGTGTGACAAAATGCATCTAAGCATCAATGCTGAAGGACATCAGGAACTTTTCCCAATATTCTGCCACCAAAATATGCATTTGGTGTGCACATAACTAAATGCACATAAATCCTTCAAAAAATTACCGTAATGGTCAAAATTAATCTGACCCTGAATGCACAAGCTATTAAAAAGTGGAGCCAGTGAAGGAACTTATTTGGGAATAAGCAGCAAAAGGGTGATTCCTTTAAAATGTTGATTTGGAAGATTTTAAACAGACAAAGAATATTTCTTGTTGTTTGTTTAAAATCCTATAAAAACATATGAAGATCTGTGTTTAAGTGTAAGAAATCACTTCCTGGGAAATGTTCTGGATGAAAGAAAAACACAATAAACCGAGACCTTGAGGACTGGTTACTAGAGACAATGAGAAAGAATTAGATTATAATTAAAGGAAAACTTCCGCTAATACAGAATAAGGGAAAATATGTCTTTGTTTTCTTTTACATAGACATTATGATTAGATGTTGGGTTAATTTGATTATTAGATTTCCACATCTGGAATAGTTGTTTATTTAATATAGCATTTTTGTTAAATATGGAAGGGAAAGTTTATAACTATTTCTAGATCCATTATGTAAAGGGAGGAGATCCTATCAGTTTTTTTCCCCAGTATCCCACCTGAATGGCTTCTTTATGTTTAATGTTAGACCTACATGACATTTGAGGTTGTTTTTTTTCTTTTTCTTTTTTTGAACACAAGATTTTTTTTAATTGCTAGTGTTGAATGTTTTTCTGTTTTGTATACTTTTTTTGATAAAAGAAAATAAATTTGTTAAAAAGAATAATTTTAGAAAAAATGACAACATCATGCAAATTACAGGAAAGAATTATGAAATTGACTTACTCGTTTAAAGTTAAAATATTTGTACTTTATTTCTCACACCTTTTAATTGACTTTTGCTGATTAAAATAAAAAGTAAAGTTTATATTTACCAATAGACAAAAGATAAAATATGGGATGAAGAGAGTTTTGGTTCAAATATTAGAGAAGGTGTTAAGCTATTAAAAATGTTTATACTTATCTTGAGGAAGGGGAAAGCTATTTCTTTCTGTATATTTTTCCCTTTTTTTATATAATTTCCCCCTTTCCCGTCCCTGACTTCTTTCCCTCTTAGTACTTTCTGTTTGTTTTTGATTTGTTTACATTCTCCTTAGTTTGTATTAGTTTTTCATCTTTATAATTTCCAGTTTCAATTAAAAACTTTTATATAAAATGAAATAGATGCAAAGAAAGTGTGTACTAACTAATACCAACTATCTATGATAGTTTCTAGCATGCTTGATTGCACATGAGTTTTGCAGCTATTGGATAAGTGGATAAGAGTACACTCAGTAGGAAGGACAGGCTGAGAAGGGCTAAGCTGAGGTTCAAAGGGAGAAAATCAAATCATAGCATTAGTTCTGACTACAAAGTTTTTTTTTTCTATACCTGTACTGGCAAGCCATTCGCAGGGATGTTCAGGTGGTTGGGTATTCGGCAGGTCACCTGATTCTTCAGTATACTGAGATAACAATCTGTACCAGCCACCAACACAGAAATGTTCATGCAGTCTGCCAGACTATCGAGTCCCTTATGCTGTGCAAAGTAAAATACTCGATTATGGACAAGGATCAATCCTGCTCATCAGCATTTTCTACTGGATTTATATCTCAGTTCTATCCAGTGTCCCAAATAATCCAGCACTGGATTCCACATGCACATTTCTTAATCCAAAAGAACAATTGGTGTTGTAAATTCTCAAAGCATCTTAACTCCCTGCCTCCATTTGCTTTTTTTGTAAGTGAAGGCATTTTCTCACAATTTTTTCCCTTTTATATCCAGCCCTTGCAAGACTATAAACTACAGTTCTTTCACATTTTCTTTAATTGGTTACTTTCAACAATTTACATTAGGGCTGTGTAGACCTCAAAAATTAACCAAAAGAAGTGCTTCCGATCTCAGAGTCCCTCTCTGTGTTCTTTAAAGCAGCCCAACCTTTTTCAAGCTGTTTCATTAAACTCTATTGACCATGCTTAAAGCAGCAGCACCTTTTTTCAAGTTTACACACAAACACACACACCCCTGAAAAATCAAGGATACTCTGTTCTATCTAAGCCTGGAGTATCTGTTCTAAGTATTTTTTGAAAGATGTTGAATTCTGCTATATATTTTTTGTATTTATGTGCCAATTTCTACACCGTGAATTTACTTGAATTTGAGTTAATATATACTTACGTGAAAGCATCCATATGTCAACAATAAAATATAGAGAGGGTTATTGGCTCTGAAGCAGCACACATGAGCAGAAACTTTCTGTCACTTAAATGCAGAAGAGCATTTAAGTGACTTAACCAGCATAGCCCAAGTTACTGATGCTACAGTGTTCATGTAAGTATACTATTCAATTAGGCAAAGGTATATATATCCCAGACCAATTTAACAGATTTGAATTAGCTCTTGTTCTCCCAAGACTGCAGAGCCTTCCTTGCTAGATTTCTTGGATAAGCAAGCTCCATACTTACAGTGATCTCAATCTTGTCCTCTCCTTGTTGGAGTACATATAAGTGATCTTCAGAGAGAAAGAGATCAATGACTGGCTTAGGGTAGTAGCGGATATGAAATGTCTTCTGCCCCAGAACTCCATCCATCAAGACACTCAGGTTCCCATAAATATTTCCCACTTTGTTTTCAGATGGATAATCAGGACTTTGACACACCAACCTATCTGTGGACAGTGGTCTTTCACATACCTGAAATGACAGAAATTGGAACACTTTCATCTGGCTTCTTTCCATCAAATTAATCCATGCCAATATACCAGCTCATGCAAAAGTTCAACATATACAAAATGAAAAAGACCATAAAAGGAATTGCTATAGCAAAGTGTTCAGAGCTCGATAATATATCTGAATGTGAAAAATGGTGGCACATGCATCCTCTAAATTAAAGGAAAATTGTGTGACATCGAATTTTCTTTCCACTTTTCTTTTTGCAGACTAAGTTCACTACCATCCTTGAAGCAGTTATTTAATTATTCTGGAAAGTTCAAAGGACTGAAAGGAGGCAATTAAAACCATAATTTAAATTTGCCAAAAAAGGAAAAAATAAGCCTTACATTTCATTCAAATTTATAATTGCTAGTTAGACTTATAGAATCACCAAGCTGGAAGAGACCTAAAAGAACATTTAACCCAGCTTCTATTCAGTGAGATATTCACTAATGCATCTCTGACAAATGACCATCCAGTCTCTGAAGGAAGGAGACTTCAGTGGAGGAGAACTATTTACATCTTTTCTATACAGTGATGGAAACCCTAATTATTTAGATTCTTTGATACTGGCTATTGTAAATAAAAAGGTTAGCATTTACAATGTATACAAACTGATTTAATATATAAATATCAGAATGAGATGCACTCTTTTTGATAGCATCTTGTAATTTGGTAACTTCTTGGATGTGTGATTCTTTTCAAATCTTGTGATATGGATTTTGTCCCACATATAATGGGTGAAAATAATTCAACCTTCTTAGAGAAGATTTTCTTCAATGTCTCTTCTCTTCATCTGTGAAATTCTCTTCTGAATGTAAGTATGAATCACAGAGTTATAGAATGGGAGGATTGAAGATGTATATATATTGCACATATAATTGTAGAATTACCGAATTAGAAAGAAGCATTGGCCATTAAAGTTTTTGAAACAGCCAAGTAATAGTGGAATTTCTATAGCAGAAAACTATTATATTTCCATGTCCAATTCAGTTCTTTTCTCCTATACCAAAAGATTTGTAATGCAACACAAGGAATGTTTCAACAATATCCAGTGAGTTTGTTATCTGCTAAACAGATTAATCACAGTTTCCAACACTTTAATGCTACAGAATGAGGTCAATCATTTTATAATAAGCAGAAGAAAAGCTAATTCACACGAAGTAAAAAGAATTCTAGAAGCAGCTATAAAAATGAAATAAAGATGAAATATTTAGGAAAGGGGGAAAAGTAATACAAAAGAGAAGTGACAAAAATGATTGTACTAAAAATGGAAGAACTTTTAAAAGAAATGTTAAAGATAAAACAAAACATCATTTACATATGCGATGTCAGCTACAGCAAGATAACCTTCCAAGTCCTTAAAAATTATTTAAGGATCACCTTTATCTTGTACCTTGACTCATATACAAACATGTACTCAAAGCTCGAGGAAATCATTTTCCTGAACAACTTGCTCTTTTCCTAATCAGTTTCTGAGTAAAATTGCTGATATCTCTGCCCATCTTGAATTTGAGATGGATCAGAGTAAGTGAGGAGAACAGCTGTGCAAACTCTGCATCTTCCATTAGCTGGAGAACGTCACTGCAAGTGGAATCATGATCGACTTCTCCAGCTCCTTGCTTGTTTCGAGACCGTTAGGATTCTTTATTGTATAGGGTCTCTATGCACCCAAAGAAAACAATAGCAAGGGAGATGAGATGGAACAAAGCTTGCTTTCATCATCACTCTTTCATACCATTCTAATTTCAAACTGGATTAGAATGGCCAACTAAGACTCTAGCCATACTGGCTGGAGAATTCTGTGAATTGACCCACATCTTACAGTTGTTGGGGTTGGGAAATACTGGTCAAGACTGATTTTCTCCCTCTGTATATTACAATTTCGTAGGCACAAGAGTACAAATTCTTCACCGATTAATCTTTGGAGCCTGGGCCATGTTACTACTGAAAAGCCTATTAAGCCATTTTCTAGCTTTTCCATATGTAAGGGACTGCTTTACTTCCAGAAAATGTATGAAAATAACGACTAAGGTGAAGATAGCCTTGAATGCTATGCAGAATGCTAGCTTCTCATAGTAGTTTTTATATGCAATGCAACACAAAGCAGCACATATTCAGGCAATTGCCATGAAATCCACAGGGAGTCCTTCTTGAGTAAATAGCTAAAGTCTTCATGAATAAATATCTACCATTCTGTTTCTCTTTTTCTCTCTTCTGAAAATACTCACTTTAGCTTTGCTTTGTACTCCAGCAGACTCAAACTGCAGCCTCATGTTATACACTGAATCCAAATTGGTACCATAAATGTAGATATTGGAGCCCCTGCAAGGAATTGGAAAGATATGACATAAGAGCAAAGGTGTTCCATTCTAAGAGCTCTAAAGTTGCATGTCAGTGATGTGTTCATTATCCATGAGAAACTGTAATCCTGTGTCTAGTTCCTAACATTACAGGCCTGCACAGGCCCAATCAGAAGCTCTCACCTTTCTAAAAATTGAATGCATTCCTAACTGAATTAACTGGAAATTACTTCAGTGCAAAGGATGGAGCTGCTGGGAAAACTCTTAATTCCACTGAATGAGACAGATGCAGTGAAATCTTATCAATTTTTATTATCCATAAATGTTTATAAAACTGCAGTCTTAAAGGTTCAGGACACTAGAAAACTTAAATGAACAAAGCACTACATGATTCAATATTAAGATATGGAGACACAAGAAGAAGAAAGGATATGCAGCTTAGGAGAAAACAATTTAATATTCAAAGGCAATAGTTAAATAGTCTAAAATATTTTTGCAGATATTTTTAAAAATAATCCATAATAAATATGTGGATTTATTTATTAATTAAATTTCCTGATATGTGAGAGTTTTGCACCTTTTGTAATATATATTTATTATACCGGTGGCCTTTTAACTCATATAAGCCTTCTCAATGTAAGCTTTTAAATACAAATTTATACATATGATTTTTTGGTATCCATGTTCCCCAAATATACACCCTTGTTTAAAGTATCTTTTACATGGGAAGAGTAGGATAGAAATCAGAAATCTGGGTGTAGAAGGAAAAGGAGACTCACTCATAAATGCAGTTGGGAGTAATATTATATATCTGGGGGTCTTTTCGATACCAGAAAGGCTGAGGAGAAAGAAATCGCTCTTCATCTATTATTACAAACACAGATGCATTGATCAAGTTGCTTGAAGGTGGGGTGGTACAAATTATGGCCTCTTCTCTCTGACTAGGGAGAAGGGGAAAAAAAGCATGACAGAACTTTCCTTACCAATAGATCTTTTATCCGTTTCTTCTGCATCAGACTTTTCCAGAAAACCCCTTTCCACATGTCCTAAGACTGCCAGTCCAAAATTTCCAGCAAAAGCAGCTAAAACCACCCAGTTGGGAATTCTGAGAGTTACTACTCTAATACACACTTGGAGGCACTGTATTAGAGAATATTATTCAACAATGTCAACTTTAGAATGCACTAGACAACCCATGATCATTGGATCATCATTTCAGAGATATTTCTTTATGCAAAGAGAAAAAAAGAAATTAAAATTAGCTCAGTAAGTTTAATGGTATTTGCTATCTGATGAAGCATTAGCAATAGCACCGAGACTTTTTATACCACTTCACAGTGCTTTTCTGCCCTCTCTAAGCCATTTATAGAGTTAGCATATTGTCCCCAACAATCTGGGTCCTCATTTTACCAACCTCAGAAGGATGGAAGGCTGAGTCAATCTTGAGCTGGTCAGACTGGAACTGCTGGCAGCTGGCAGTCAGCAGAAGTGGCCTAGATTAACCACTGCACCCTCTCGGCTCTGAAGGTTTTGAAGGTTCAGCACCAGGTTAAGGATACTGGTGACTTTGTCTGGTCCAATGATATCATCTCATGTAGAAAGCACTCTACATATTTCTATCTAACTAATGTAGCAGTATTATAGGACATGACTCAATAAACTTTGGAACAGCACAGAACTTAGAAAGCTGTGGTAATTGGTAAACCTGCATAAAGAGGCATATCTTGCAATGCTGCCTTCTTCTCGGCTCCCATGAATGCAAGTTCAGACTGTCATCTTCATGACAGTAGCACGACTTTAGTAAATATAATCCTCTTGGTATCCAAAGGAAACTTTGAAATGTATGCCATTACTCTCCAGTTGTAGTGGATTCACTCAAGGAAAAACTCATTCAGACTTCCCCATAATTATAGAATAGGAAGAATCACACGATTGCAATAACATGAAGGGGTAATTTACAGGGTATCTTGATAAGATAGTATCTATATGTAAATATATTTGGTTTTTGTACCTTTGAGGAACTACCGCCTGTGTGTTTTTCCCATGATTAGCTTACGCAAGCGTTTATGAAAGTGTTAGGGATAACAGTGTTTGCCCTAACTGGTTTAGGTAAAATAAGTAATCATGGTTTATATGTTAAAGTGTCTGAAGCCTTCTTCTGGCTCTTCAATCAATCTGCCAGTTTAATATCAGTTAAAGTTAAACTTTCATTTGGCGAAATTTCAAGTGAAGTTACATAGTTATATACAACTTTCATCAAGGGAAGATAGAATTATGTAGACTTGGTGTAGTTAGAGAAAATAAGCTCTTTCATCGTGCAGTTCTTGAAAAAATGTTTTTCATAGTTTTCAAATGACTCGCATATCACCATTTGTTTGGAGATGCGTCTGAAAAGCTTCCATGTTAGATTTTATGTGAGCACCAACATTATCTCGAACATAAATCTTCTTTAGCTTCTGCCAACATCTGAGAAGCCGTCTTCTCTCCGTGATATAAACAGCTGTTGATCAGTTAATGTTAACCCAATTATGCAAATGGCTTGTTGATTTTTATGCATAAATTCTTCTATCTTTAGTCTGTCTTCCTCATCCTTTGGAATCCCATTCTTCTACGTTTGGTGGATTTTCAATTATGTTCCACAGACCTTCACTTCGTAGAAGTAGACTACATTTTGTAGACCATGATACATAGTTTGTTCCATCCAGCTTGGATGTAAGGGACAAACTTTGTAGATTGACTTGTGCCATGTTTTCATATATGGATTATAAAACTATAATTAATAAAACACAGCTGTCTGTTTACTGTAATGTATAAACAACACAAACTCTCACTCTTTACATAAATCTGTTTTATCCTAGTTAAACTGACTTTGCAGCCTCTGGCCCATAACAGTGTTAAGCCTGGGTTCCCCCAACCAGGGTTAGGGAGACAAGCAAAACAGAATGTGCAGCGTAAGTCAGAATAGGCACACAGATAAATGAGTGAGCTAAGCTTGTATGTTTATTAACATACAGTAAAAAGTACCAGATACGCTTGTTGTTATCACAATTATAGTTTATTCCATAATATAGCATAGTCAAAATACCAGTCCAATAGTCATGTATCATTTAGTCAGTCCATTCAGGGATATTCAGTTAGCAAGGTCCATGTAGAATATCCTGGGTCAGTTCACTTACAAATCAGTCCTTTGTTCTCTCTCCCATGCGAGCAATGCAGTCTTCCAAGCAGTAATTAGGAATCATCAAAGCCAGAGAGCGGCACGCTGCCGTTTGCTTATTTTAAGGAGTTTTCATAACCACTCCCCTAATCACTTTCCACCAGTTAAAGTTA